>CAEGAF010149845.1:0-31306 GCA_903067075.1 Micropoecilia bifurca
CTGTGCTAACCAGAAAGCAGTTGGGCACAATTTCGCAACACCAAAACCGTGAGTGAAACAATGACTAGTGCAGACTGATATATATTGAACTCTGGACCAATATGTTATTATTAGACATCCATATTTGTAGTGAACGGAACAAATGATGCCCCGTTCAATACCGGACGGGTGGCATAATAACTATGGCGTCTATTCTATGCGCCTTATAATGCGGTGCGCCTTATATATGAAAAAAGTTTTAAAATATGCCGTTCATTGAAGGTGCGCCTTATAATCCGGTGCGCCTTATAGTGCGGAAAATACGGTACTATAAAAACTACTTCTTCTGCCTTCTCAAGCTGAGTTTCTGACTGTCCAGGATAAATAGGAGGCAGCAGCTGCATAATTACTAAATTTGATATTTTGAATTGTAAACTTGCTTAGTGGAAACACCAATTTTGATCAAACTTTAAATTTTTGCCACTAGCATGAGGGTTTTTTGGGTAATTTTACTAATCTGCAGTGGAAACACTTTGTTCGTTTCACACGAGTCACATGATCAACAACCAGATGTTACCACTAGTGCAAACCAACGAAGAAGAAGACAACAGGAAGTAGTTTTAGCAAAAAATCAACACATTTTTACAAACATTTGTATTGAAAACCAGTGGATGAATGTTTTTAAGAGACTAAAACTTGTGTACTTCTGTTTGATGCAGGATACTTTGTGTAAAACTCATACATTTATCATCACACCTACTGGTGGTAATTCAGCAGCTCCTCTGCTTCCGATCTGAACTCCTTCAGGGGAGGATTTCAATAACGGTGCAACAAATTAAACCAAACAAATGGCTTTGGTAGAACCTGTTGGAGGTTCCTGACGGCCCTCTTTAAACTCGCTTCAAGGAGTTTTACAAACAGCAGCGTTGAATCGGAGCCTGCAGCACCTGACGCACGGCGCCGTCTGATGCTCCAGCTGTTAGAAAGGAGTCCTGTGGGCGAACATGCAAATACCTGGTCGCTTTGAAGAACACCTTGTTCTTCTTTGATGTTTGCTTTGATTTCTACGCTATACGCTTAATGTCTTCCAGATTTAAGGATCGATTTCAGCAGAGTTTATTTGTGAAGCACTAAATTACAGAAAAAACATAAATCAGGTCCAACAGATACAAACCATCAGATTAGGATTTTATATTTCAGTCCTTTTAATATTTACTCTTCTTACAGTAACTGTAATAATATTCATTTCATTTTATTAGTACCTGCTTGCAATCATTGAAGTTTGTAACGTGACGAAATGTAAAGTAGTAAAACAGGCTACAGGTAAAAATAACTAAAGAACCAAATTCAGTCTGAACTACAAAATCCTACCAAGTATTTTTGTCCAGTTTCTAGTAAAAATATATTAATCCACTTAAAATAAGACAAAACTGACTCAAAAGTAACTTCTGAGTGAGAAGTAATACCTGAAGTGGAATAATCTGAAATAATGAAAAAAGACATTTTAAATTATAATATGGAAAACATTTATTGTTCCACTGGCAGATTAATTAATAATACCTTTACTTTTACTTATACTTTTCATCAATATTAACCAATTGCTGACTTTAAACAAGCTTCTATATTGTGCTAAAATATTGCAAATTAGGGTAAGTAAATTCAAAACTACGTCAGTTTGACAAGTCAAAGGTTTTTAACCTTTGAAACTCAGACAATTTCAAGTTTTTTCTATAATTTTTTAGAGATTTTTCTAAATTTTGAAAATCTTTTTGTAGCAAATTTTTAACTTTTCAAACTCCAAAATTTTCTTGTTTTATTTTAAAAATTCTGAGATTATTCTCAAAATTTCAGAATTTTTTAGTAGAAATTCACTCCGAGTTGTGTCTTATTTCACGTGCACTAAGATATTCGCACTAGAAACCAGAGAAACTTGTTTTTGTGAGTTTTGCAGCGTTTCCATCTGTTTTCGAACAGAAACAAGAAGCAGAAAATCTTTGCTTTAGGAGGAAATGCGGCGCGTCCAGCAGTCGGTCCAGGTTTTGCTCTGGATGGAAACCAAGCAGGCTGAGTCGGACCTGGAGCATGTGACCCGACTCGACCTCATGGCCGTCCTCACCTCCTGCCATGCTGGACGGCAGATGAACCGTTTCCACGACAACGTGCAGCGAAATGCCGAACCTCCTTATCTGACCGGACGCGGCGGCCGGAGGCTTCGGTTTTTAGGTTAACACAGCGAGGAGAAAACACTCCTGAATACAAACACCTGCTTTAAAAACGTCCTCCACAAATACAGTTTAAAACCAAAATGGCTGCTTTGTTGCAGAGCTGGGTGACGTCCAGTAAATAACACCTGGAATGAAAAGTTCTGGTCAGTTTCCTGATCCACATCAATGCTCCATCTCTTCCGTCCATCTGGGGGTTTTTTGTTTTGTTTTTGCTTTCTGGTGATGATTTCTGCTTCTTTACTAATGTTTTTATTATTACATGTGACTTTTATGGTAAGTTCATCTACCTGTCTGCTCATAAAGCCTGATGCAACTTTCAAAATGTTAAAACAGAAAGAAAATCTGGTTTTGGCTGATTTATCTATGACCTTTATAAATTATCTGCAATTTGCTGTGCAATTCTTTATCCATCTTGATTGAAAGCCTAAATTTGGAAAAGTTATTGCCGGTTGAAACTAAAAAAAGGTTTTAATTTAACGCTACAGCCAGCAAAACCTTTCGTGAATGCTACGGCTAGTTAGCATAGCCACTGATGGTGATAAACGGTTTTCCAGAAATTCGTTTCTCCACTATTAGTACGTTTTACAGCACATACACGAGGATGATTGACAGCACTGAGACCCGCCTCCAGGCTCTTATTAGTTGTTTTTGGTCGGAGTGATTAATTTCTTAATGATTAATGTTTTCACAGATTATCTGTCTCATATTTTACCAACATATTTACAGATTTAACAAATGCGTAAAACTATGTCTTTTTAAAAAAAAGTTACTGCAGCTTTAAGAGACGTGTCACTAAATATTATAGGACTGTGATGATAAAAACATTTGCTGGATGATAAATTATGATATTGTTCTTTTGATGCCATTTTCAAATAAGTAATGATAATGGCATAATAATCCAAGAACACGTTCATAAAGATGAATAAACTTTAAATTTAACACTGGAACTGAGGACATTTTAAATAATCAAAATAAATAAACTAAAACAACAAATAAAATTAATTCTGAAGTCTCTTTGAGACCAAAGACGCAGACTGACTATCAGTTTTTGGTAGAAAGAGAGAAAAGAGAAAAACAATGAGTCGTGCAAGTGGAAATTATTGAGCTTGTTTTAATTTATCATGTGATTAATTGTTTTTTTGTGGAAAGCTGAAGTGTGAACTCAAGTGAATACAGGAATGAATGACGGATGGATGGAAACGTTCTGTACTTTTTGTTGCACATGGATCTGGATTGTTCCTGCGGTTATAAAGTCGCTCGGTGACAGCTGGAGGTTTCCCTCGTCTCGGTGCTGAGGCCGATTAGCGCCAGCGAAGCTGCAGCTCAGCTTTGATGTCCTTTTCAACTCAGACGCTCTAATCAAAGCGCCGGCGGGGGAACCGGGCGCAGCGGCTGCTTTCTCTCAGGCGCATCACTGGAAATGCGGTTTACGGCGCGATTCGCTTGTCTTTTCCGTTTTCCCCAGCCTCGTCTTTGAGCTGCTTGTGTTTTGGACCAGGAACAGTTGGACGCGTTTCCCAACCTGGGCAGCAAACCAAACATGAAACCCAACAAAAAGGCAGCGCTGCCTACATGCAGATTATATTTAGTGTCTGTGCACAACCTCCTGTACTTCACTCATATGTACATGTGCTTTTATCCCATAACCATATTCTCACAACAGATTTTTACAATTGTTTTGTGTTATTTTCCTTTAAATCATTTTTTAACCAGCTGAGACTTGAGCATCCATCATGTTGCTGTTTCTGGAAGGAAACGAAACTATAACGGCTAAAACAAACTAAATAAGGTTTTCAATGTGTTCCAATTTCCACACCGTTATCGGCTGTCTAGAAAATTACACATTCAGAAATAAACAGCAATAATTTACAGCTTATTTCACCTTTTTCAAAGTCATATTTTAACAATGTCATTCATTTATTTATAAATGCCAGTTTCAAACTAAAGCAGGCTAAATAGCTTAATATTTAGCGTAACTAAACATTTACCTTAACAACTAGATGTTTAACTCCAAGCTAAATATTTATTTACCAACATAATATTGACCTCCAATTTACATATTTAGCTTCAAACTATATATTTAGTTAGCAAGATAAATATTTAGCTTAGCAACTAAATATTTATTTAGGTAATAAGCCAAAATTTTGCTAGGCCACTACAGTAGATATTTGTCTACAAATGAATATTTAACTCCAAATGAAATAGCAGCCTAAATGTTTAATTCAAAAACTAAATATTTAAGTCCAACTATGGCTGAACTGGGACAAAAACTGGCATTTGTGGCCTGATTATTTACACAATATGCGAAAACACACAACATTTAAAAATCAAAAAAGTTGATGTGAAATAAAATATTCGTTGAAGCAGAATCAGGCGGTTGAGCATCGATTGTTGCTGAAGTTTTGTAAAGTCTTCTCTGCCCTCCAGGCCGATCTGTCCGCTTCACCTTCCAGCAGGAGTTTCTGGATGGAAACTTTCTGCAGATGAAACCAGAGAGAGTCGGGCAGGAAGGTCTCTGTGTGGGTTTGGATTCACTGACCTTCGCTGGAGTCGATACCGACGAAACAAAAAACCAGAGAGCTTTTCTTCAAGGAGCAGCAAACCGAGAGCTAAAAAAAGACCAACATTGAGTCAGAATCTGTCCTGATTCACCTTCAGCATGTTTGAGCTTTCTGTTCTGTTTTCATAAGTTAAAGTTTAAATAATAAGACACACTTCTTTATTAGAGATCTAGTGTGAGCCGTTACGTTCATAAAATTTATATTTCAAGAACAAGTTTTACTCCAGTATTTATGTTTTCTAGGAATAAATAGAGAAAATAGTTTTCTAGTTTTTGAACAAACAACTTTTAATTTGAGTATTTTATCCATTTATCTCACATTGACTTTATTCAGACACATTAGCATTTGTAAATATTCAAATTTCTACAAATGGGTTTTATTTCTACAATTAAGACACATTTTATTTTGGTAGTTAACAGACTTATTACATCCTGTTCATCCTGTGTTAAAGCTGATTGACTCAAAAGATGTAAATCCATGATTATATATCTTTGTAAAGCTGGAGGAAATACCACTGAGTGTAGATCAGAACTTCTCTTTGAAAGTTTTTGTCTAATTCCAGAAAGTAATCCATGATCTCCAGGTACTTTTCTTGATTTTTCTGGGAACAATTCTCCTGATAAGTTCTGGAAACCAACATCTAAGTTCTAGGAAAGTACTTGGTAAGTTTCACTTAACTTACATGAAAGCACATAGAAAGTTTTGGAAAGTAACCAGTTGGTGCTAAGAAAGTACCGAGTGCATTCTGGGAAATGTCCCTAGAAAGAACCTTGTACGTTCGGGTAAAGAACCTCAATGTTTCCAGCAAAATAACGTCGACTGGATTTAAATGTTTCTGTAAATGTAAAATAAAAAGAGGAAAGTAAATATGAACAGAAAGGAATAAAAAGGAAAGTTGTGTCGCTAGAAAAATGAGAAGCCTTTGAATAGGACATTCTCTGCTGTCCTGCTTGTCTCCGTATCTTCGGTCTCCATGTTTGAAGGTTGATGTTGATCTTCTGATTCTGAGCTTTCAGAGATTCGCTCCCACAGCTTTTCTCCATAATAAATCACAGATGTGGAGATGAACCAGTTTCTCTGAATGTGCTGCTGCAATATGAGCAGGAAAACTGAGAATAATTCGTCTTCTGCTGGGATTGTTTCAGTTTTGATGGGGCGGTGGGAGTTCAGAGGCCTGCAGGAGGAATAAATCACACAGACACCTGTGAATGAGGAGCCATTATCCTGATAAACACAGGAGGAGGCCAGTGTTTCCAGCCTCGGGCCGACAGGGACGGCGCTGGCTGATCTGAGCTCAGACCAGGCGACATTAACCGCCTGCACAGCTGATGGATTGTTAAATTCAGTCTGATTTCCTGTCTGAGGAACCCCCTCCATTCCTCACAGTGGAAGAGAAATTAATGTAATTGGAACTTTTTTCTCCTTAGTTTTTATATCCTCTCATTAACTGGTAGTTATTTTCAGCTTCTCATGTGATTTTGTGTTATTTGTTGTCAGTTATTTCACATTTTTCTGTGATTAATTCATTCAAACCTTCAGAGCCCTGAACATCAGTCAGTGATGCAGAGCAGCTGGATGTTTGGGGCCAACATGGCCGCCTGCAGGGGTCAGACTGTCCAAACATCTGGACAGGAAGTGGCAGCTGGAGGAACAACTGTCTGGTTATTGATGGTTTAATGGAGTCAATATTGATCAGATTATTGGTGCAGAATGGAAAGATTTAATTTAGATAAAGAGAAAAAGATGAATGGATGGATGGTAAACAGATGGATGGTTGCTAGGTAACGGTCACAGCCTGCTGATTTGTAATCTCACATTCTGGAGGTTTTTGAAATGGCTCTTTTTCCAGACACTAAAAAACATGAACTGCCAAAAATGGCTTTATTGTTTTTGGTTTTATTTGAGACAATAGAAACGCAAATGGAAGAATAAAAATGTGAATATTTGAATTTTCTGGAGTGTCACTGTGGAGTGTCGCTCTCTGGTTCCTCCAGGTCCCTCCAGGTTCCTCCAGGTCCCTCCAGGTTTCTCCAGGTCCCTCCAGGTCCGCCTCACTTCCTGCTGCGTTTCAGCAAACAGGTTCAGTTCCCTTCAGCACTGCTGACTATGGCAGCGTTCAGATGACCCGGATTTATGAGCCTCGTGGACTTTCTTTCTTATGGGCTGCAGCAGAGATGCTCTGCTGCAACGTTGACATCTGCTGGCTGCTGCACCAAAACACAGGAGGTGGATGGCAGGTTTCAAACTGATAAAACCGAAACATGTGAGAAAATATTATGTTATTGTTGTTTTTGTGCAAAAAAGCAATTTAATTTTATCAAATGAGAGAATAAACGTATTGCCTAAAATACAAAATTAAATTTAATAGAGGGTGAATCTAAATCTGTGACCTGAGGAGTTTTGATTAAAAACTTTACAGACAAGGATGTTTTTGTCAAATGCAAAATATAGATATTTTTGTACAGTTTTAGGTGAATTTCTGCTATGAATATGATTTTGTCACCAAATGGACTTTGTTTTGAGTCGTATACTCCAGTTAACGAGGAATCAGTTACTAAATTAGTTGACAATTATTTGAGTAATCGATTAATCACAATTAATCTGGTTAATCGTGATTAATGGTTTATTATGATTTAATTCTGTAATTACTGTATTTGTTCTGTGTTTACTTCCTGTTTTGGTGCTTTAGCATTGATTTTTACCAAACCTGGTGTCTCTTCTCTCTTTCATCTGCTCATCATGTCTTCACCAAAGTGTTTTAAAAATAAAAACTATTTTTTTTTTAGTAATAAGATGATGGTTTTTTGGTGTCTGGAAAACAAGCCATTTCAAAAATCATCTGATTATAAAATCACATTCGACCAAGTACTGCTCCGTTACCTAGCAACCCCAGCGGATCTCCAGCACATTTGGTCAGCTGTACAATGGCTCCTGGAAAAGACAAGGGTTTTGTTTTTGGCTTATCAACCAGAGACCACTTGCTTCATTCTTGTTGGTTATGCAGGAGGCTCCACTTCTGCTTTTCAAAGATGTACATTTATTTAATTGTAAATCAGTTTGGAGTCATTTTCATGTGTGAGTGTAAAAAAAGGCAATAAATCTTTTCTGTGCAGCCAAGAGACACATCCTAACCTGTTCAAGGTCACTTCTAGTGAAAGACAAAAGCTGAAACTGAAAATGTTTCCTGTAGTGTCTCATCATTTCTCCCACATCCTCCCCTCTTCTCCGCTTCTTTGTTTCTATTTGTGGAAGCTGCTGGAAACTCGTCTTAATGAACAGGATTCCCAGTCCTCACCGTTTCTGCTACATGTATCCGCGTGTTTTCACTCCTCCAGCTGGATGTAATCAGCACTTCTGGGAAGAGTCCCACTTGTGTTTCCTTTCATTGTAAAGCAAAAGCTTCCCGTTTAAAATAACCACATTTAACAACAACCACACCGCCCAAAAATTCAACACAATTTAAAAGTAACATTTAAGTCCTTCTCCTTTCATAGTTTAGCAGGTAAATCTGTTTTTCCAGCCGGTATTTTTAGCATGGGGGTTATTTGCAGTCGAACGGTGAGTGAAGGTGTCGAGGATCTTCTGCCTGCAGCTAAGCTCGTCATTATTCTCCTCCATATTTGGGTCATGTCGTCCCTCTGTGGCGGCTTCATTTGCATAATCAGAGGATACTGTATCAGAAGGCTTTTTTATTGTTTATTTTTGGCTCTGCTCCATGCATTAAGTAGAGAAAACTGTTTTTATGAGCCAAAGCATGATGAATTCATCTGTATTTTGCTCTGTAAAACATTGTTTTGGTTGTTTTTTTTAGTGAAAATTTGCTGAACAACAGATATTTTATTTTTATAAAGCATTTTAAAACTCAAACTTCACTTTTAATAAACCAGACAGTAGAGTATTTAAGCAAATTGCACACTTTTGTTAAAAGTGAATCATTTTTGCACAACTGTAATATGACTTATCGTCAATAAATCAAATAAATCTGTTGATGAAGAAGATAATAAACCTTAATGACCCTATTTTATGATTTTACTGACATCAGTGAAAGTGAAATTCAGCTTCTAAAATATAATTTCCCAAATATTTGCTTATTTGCTGCCAGAAAATAATCTACTGAAGTCATTCAGTAGATTATTCAGTATTATTCAGTAGCCATGGGTCGTTTTTACATGACTAGATCAATTTTCTATTTCAGAAAAGGTCAATGGGAAGTTTTTGGTCCATAATTTAAAATCTGAGAAAATTCCAGTGAAAATGTAACAAAACTTCAACATATTTTTAATCAAAAAAAAAAAAAGTAACTGTCCAAGAAATTACTCAAGTTAGAGCAAAAAAAGTTAAAATGTAAAGTTAGGTCCAAACTCTGTTTTAACAACTAAGATGAAAAATAAAAATGCAATAAATAGCATAATTACAAAAAGATCTACTCTGAGTCTGAGTGGTGTTTATTTTTTCCTGGCTTCATGTCTCGGTTTCTGTGTCGTCGCTGTTGGATTCGGGTCAAAAGATGAAAACCTCGTTATCTGAATTTCCCCCGCAGCCTCAGATGGATTTGCATATTTAATGTGTTTGTGAGTAAATCCTGCACTTCAGGGGTTTCTTTCAGTTTCTTCCCTTCTTATTTAGGCCCTTTTGATGAGAATACTCAAAAAAAGAAAATTAAAACAACATATTCATTATTATCTTTATCTGACAAACAGACAATAATCAGTGACAAAAAAAATAACTAATTTGAAAATGTTCTGATTAAAAATGTTGGAGGTGTGTAATTTTATTTTACTGATGTTGTAAATAAGCCATTAGTCATTTTTGTTGGATTTTTTCCTGCTTCAAAAGGTAAATTGATCGCTGTTGCAGTACCAAACTGTGTCCAGCAGATGTCAGGCTTTTACCATTTTACAATAATCTGATATTTCCTGTTTTGTGCTGATAAAAATCAGTAAATAAATATTTAGATGCAAGTTTCCTGCTCACGTCTAACCTTATTAATATCACATTATAGGTTGAGTCAAACAAAACTCAAATATGTAATTGTGTTTCTTATTATGTATTGTTTTCATTACATTAAAAATATTTCAGTTTTATTTTTCCTATTTTTTTAAAATTTATTTTATATTTGTTTATTGGGATGATTTTTTTTGTTTTCGAAGTGTATTTTTTTTAAAAAACATTTCCATTTGCTAATCTTTGTAATTGTTTTTCCTGTTTTGTTTGTTTAAGAAACTTTTTAAACATTCTTTCATTGTATTGTTTTGCTTGTCCAGTACCTTATTGTATTTTTTAATTAATTTTATTTTACTTATATTTTATATAATATTTTTTGCTTTTTTCCCCCACAAATTTATTATTATTTTGTTTACAGTTTAACTTTTAAATCATTTGTCAATGTAACATTAAATGTTTTATGTATGGTTTTTTTTCTAAATTGATTTTCATTTTAAATTCTATTGTAATTTTATTTAATGTTGCTTGGTTTTTTAAATTCTATTATATTTTGCGGCCGTTTGTAATATATCATTTTAAATAATTATGTTATTTTTCATGGTTTTGTTGCGAATTTGTATTCACATATTAGTGATTCTATTCTAAAAATGTATTCGATAAAATTACTTCTAATTTATTGTAGAAAGAATTTGCTGGATTCTTATATTATTTTCATCCTATTTAGTTCTTAATTTTTCCTTTCCAGAGGAGAACGACCTGCGCATGCGCAGACCGTTCCTGTTTGGAGGAAGTTTTGGATCAGCTGCATCCTGCTGAAGTTTCTCCGCCTTGTTTCGTCTCTGGAGTGAAGTTGGGTCTAAACTTTCTCGCAGGTACAGTGGAGGCGTCGCCTCACGTCTCGGTGTTGTTATTACTGGAATATGAACTTTTATTTCTGCGGTAAAATCTGCTGGGACGCGTTAACGAGGCAGCCAGGTGTTGCTCCGCCGCTCATTACTCCGCGTTTCACCTGTCCGCCAACAGCGAGGCGCTTTCTGGGTTTTCTCAGCGGACATTTTGAGTTTTAGTGCCTTTTTTTCATCCTTGCGCTCTTTGTCCGACATTTACAGGAGTTGAAATTCAACCGAGTTTATTTTTTCTTTCTCTTTTGGCCCGTAAGGAATATGACTAACCCGTCAGACCTGGAGCAGCTGGCAGAAATAGGTACGTTTACACTTTAAGCAAAGTTTTCTCACAAAAATAAACAGCGGAATTAAAAATATTTATTCCATAATTTTGTGTTGAGGATTGGAGAACAGCTCAAATTTCTCCGTAAAATGTAAACACAAGTTTATTAATATTGACACATAAAAGATTAATTCTTTAAACAAATTACTCCAAGTGAAAACATTATAGTCTGATTGTTAGAGCTGTAAGGTAAAAAGTTTGCAAATGTGAAGCACAGTGGCAGCTGAATAATATGGCAAGTGTAAAGTGAATCATTGTAAGATTATGTTTTTTAAAAACATTTAAATATCTGTGAAAATGTTTCTAGTTCAATAAGTTTAATCTGGAGCTGGAAAACCTACTGATTAATCTTAGTCTTTAAATTAAACTGTTTACATCTGTTGGTCCTGAAAGTGTGAAATATTTACAGTTACTATCATCCCTGAAGCCTTAAAAAATTATGATTTAACAAACGAGGTGTTGAACTTTCAGGTCACTTTTAGAAATGTAAAGCACAGCAGTGGCTGCGTCAGGATCAGGGAGAGATTAGAGGTTTTATACCAAGAGGACTTTGGATGCGTTTTGTTTGAATGAAATGATGAAAAATATTACTGATTTTGGAAAAAGTGGTAACTTTTATGAAAATGTTGAGATAATTCTACAAATATTAAACATACAAAATGTTTGGGAGAAGAGACACTGAGACACGTTGCTTCATGAAGAGAAACTTTCTGTTCCTCCAGAACAGAGCTGACCTCATTTCCCAACACTTTGTGTTTTTATATTTAAAGAAAAGACAAATATCAGAGAATGTTCAAATCTCTCAGAGATGGACTCACGGTTGAAACCAAAATTTTATAACTGCCAAATAAAAAGATGCACAGCTTTTTGTTTTGATCTGATTTATATGACAGAATATCAGACTGACGAAAAAAGACTTGAAGTCAAAATAAGATAAGAAAAAAATTATAATAATGTGGGAATAAACTTGTATTGTGAGAATACAGTTGTAGTACAAGAATAGTCATAATAATACTGGAAAAAAGTTGTAGAAGTTGAGATAAAACAAGAATAAACTCATATTGGAAGAAAAAAAGTCATACAACAAAAACTAATAATACGAGAAAAATGTAAAACGTAACGTAAAGGTATAAGTTTTTAACACATCAGCATCAAATTATCAATTTGAAACGACTGAATGTATTTATAAAGCATCAGAGCCGCTTTCTTTTGGTAAGATTTTATCCTAATAATATTATGACTATTGTTGCAATTAAAAAAGAAAGATCAAATCAGATTTAACTTAAATCTGAGGAGATTTAAAGGCTTTTCATTCTTATTTAGCTTGTAAAAAAATAGGATCTACTGAGTATAAATCTTATTGGTGGATATAAATCACCACTAATATAAATTATATAATAATATAAATCACTTCTGAATTCATCACAGAGAATATTTTCTTTTCACATCCAAACGTTTGCAGTCACAGTTCAGGTTTTTCTGCAGACATTTTATGGCTCCATCTTTGTTTTTTCCAGCGAACTGAAATCATTTCCTCTCCGTTATCAGAGCTGAATGTTTACAGCAAACTTCCCTCAGAGCTGCAGACAAACTGCTGAAACTACACAGAGTTTCCTGATGCCTCCCTCAGGTTTCTGGGAAACGATAAGGGAGCTGCTGGTTTCCTCCCAGTTTAATCTGCTGCATCACACGATTTGATACACGAATCCAAATTTAGCTCCTTCACATATCAGCTGTTAAATCAAATCAAAAAACACTCAGACTGAAGGGAAATTAGATGAATTCCAGTAACAGTCAGTCTTCCAGTTAATCTGGAGAGGCCTCTGACTGAAGACTGTTGCTGTATTGGGTTGTAACTAGTTACATTTATGAAATTATATTTACTTGAGTAATATTATTATTATGAAGTACTGATTAGGAAAAAAATTAGTTTGTCTGATTTTGTTGTTTTTGTTGTATGAATTATTGTCATTTTGGTTCTTAAAATAACAAAAGTTCCACTTGATTTATATTTTGTTCCATCTGATTATGTAATTTTTAAATATTAAATGATTGATAGTTTGATCAGTTACTCAATACTTGAGTAAACTTTTTACCAAATACTTTTATACTCGAGTAATTTCTTGGACAGCTAGTTTTTACTTTTACTTGAATAAACGTTTGTTAAAGTAGTTCTGCTCTTACTTGCAGGGAGCAGAGAGGCTGTTCTTATATCTCATAATAAGTTCAGGTAATAAGTTCAGACGCTAACCAGCTTTTTATGTTTTTTAACGCATCATAATTATCTAAAACGAACATAAATCCTTCCAGTCGCTCTGAGGGAGTTTTGGCCTGAACATGCAGCACCTCAGGGAAAAACATGGGAAAATAAAAAATGAGAAATAACTGATCTGCTCCAACATGCTGCCATCATCCTGAGCAGAGCTGCAGAAAGAGGAAGAGGAGGATGAGGAAGAGCAGAGGGCGGCTCCTGACGGGCCCAGCAGAACCGACCCGTCTCATCCGTACTACGATGTGGCTCGGCACGGAATCATCCAGGTGTCAGGTCCGTTTTTATCTATAGATAAAACATTATCTGTTAATGGCTGCTGGACGTTAACTCAACGTTAATCTACTACAGCAATGAAGCCAAACATTCATTACTCACAAATTATTGTAATTAAAGTTTATTTTTGTTTTGATGATTTTGTTCCAAAATCTGTTTTGCTGACTTCAAAGCTAATCTGTTTGTTTTTATTTTTTAAGGAAAAAATAATTCAGAATTTAGAATATTTCCTCACAAAACCAGCTCTAAATTTTAAGACTCTTAAATCTGCTTTGATTCAGCAAAGAGATGTTTTTGCACTTTGAACGGATCAACAAATGTGGATTTTGGACCAAAAAAAAGCATTTAATATCAAAGTAAAAAATATTAATTAAATAAAAATATTTAACATTCTATTTTACTAACATTTATTTAGGATGATCCACTCTAGACATTTTATTATTATTACAGAAAGTTTTTCCTTTGAGATTAAAGTTTTTTTTTGTCAAAAAGAAGAGTAAACATCCAAGGGATAAACTGGTCTGCTGGTTTCTGCATGATGGTAAACTGGGAGGTTTTATCATAAAACCAGCATGTAGTTCTGGTTCTGACTCTGACTTGGCTCTGCAGGAGACGATAACTACGGCAGGAAGCTGATCGTCTTCAGCTGCTGCTGCCTGCCGCCGTCTCACCAGCTCAACCACCGGCGCCTCCTGGAGTATGTCAGGAATCCCAGCGACTCGCAGCGACTCGGCCAGGCGTTTCGCTTCTCACCCTGTTCTACCGCTGCAGGTACCTGAGGTTCACGCTGGACCAGTACGTGGAGATGGATTACATACTGGTTTACTTCCACTACGGCCTCAGGAGCAGCAACAAGCCGTCGCTCAGGTGGCTGCGTGAAGCTTACGGCGAGTTTGACCGGAAGTACGTCCTCCTCCCACTGACCACAACTTCAGCTCCTAACATGTCCAGAAAGTAAATGAAAACAAATCAATGATCCATAAAAACCTTAGAGACTCCCTGCCTCAGGTTTCAAAATGGCTGACAGGACTTATTTTATTTTTATGCTTTCATTTGGATCTTAAATGTTTTTAAAAATAAGCCAAGCACTTCATTAAAAACCCCAAAACATCTGTCTTTTGGCAAGAAGATGAAGTAAAACGAGCTTCTGGAATGTAACGTACATTCCAGTGATTCCACTGTTGCCTAGCAACCTCAGTGGAATTCCGCCCATTACCTAGCAACCCAGGCAGAGCTCTAGCAACTACTGCCAGCTGATTTTACTGCTGTATGTGATGTACAATGGCTGCTGGAAAACATAAATGTTTTGTTGTCGATTTGATCCAGAAAACATTTGCTGCATTCTTGTTGGTTGTGCAGGAGGCTCCATGTTTGCTTTTCAAAGATGTGTGGTTGTGTAATGACTAGGGATGTGCCGATTTTTTTCTGCCAATACCGATCACATAATTATTATTTATTGATTTTTTTTTAATCATAAACACTACTTTTACATTATGTGGAAAAAGGAACAATCAATTCACCTTAATTTAGACAAAAACTTGTTTTTAATAACTTTTTCCAAGAAGAAAACTAAACAAAACAGGCATTGTGCAAATTGAACTGCTATCAAAAATACTATCTTTAACAGACTGATAACATAAAGGCTCTGAAGAGGCTAAATAATGCAAAGAGCCAAAATAAAACCCTCTAGTGAGTCACTACCAGATGGAGCAGAAGCTCCGTGTCAAATATTACTAAATATTAAATATTACTACCTGTCTATTAGCTTCGTTGTGTTGATGCATTTTGACCTGCTTCTATTTTCCACTGCAACATGCAAATGTCCTCATTCACTCAGTGTAATAGTTACACATTGCTTAGCATTTGTTCCTGCGTGTTTGTGAAGGAAAGAGGAGACCAGCTGGACAGACAGGCTGGGAAATGAGATGATCAGCAAAACGAGAGAATGATCACCGATCACTGATCATCACTTTTTCATGAAAATCGGCCCGATTGTGATCGGTGAGCGATTGATCGGCTCACCTCTAGCAATGACACATCTGTCTGCAGCATGTGAATGTAAACAATGAGTTTTGGGGGCAGCAGCAGCTTATTTGGATTTGAAGTGACAGAGACCCTAAAGCAGCTAAAATCTAATTTTTTAGAAGTTACCTTTTGCTAAAAATATAATTTGTATAAACCACAGACCTATTCTAACCTGTTCAAGGAAACATGATGTGTCACCTTTAGAGCATCAGTGTGGAGGAAGTCATCTGGAAGTCAATAGATGCAGAAGAAACAAAATAGTTGAATTTCCTGCTTTCATCTGCAGATACAAGAAGAACCTGAAGACGTTGTACGTCGTCCATCCAACTAACTTCATCCGGATCGTTTGGAACATCTTCAAACCTGTGATCAGGTAAAACCTCCAGGTTCTGTTCAGTCGCATTCAGAGAGAAGAGAAGAGTCTTTTCCCACCTTATAGTCCAATAGACTTTTTTTTGATTGGGAACCAAAGTTGCAGCATTTGTTACATTTTCAGCTGCTGTGGTTCTTTTTCCTGTCAAAAATGAAACTTTGAAAATCCTTTTCCCTCCTCAGCTGTTACTGAAGGAGACGACAGGAAAACCTCTGAAGAAGACACTGACCACAGCTTTCTTCTTCTTCTTTTTCTTCTTCTTCTTGTTCTTCTTCACAAAATGGAAACAAAAATGGAGTGGCGTCAGATTTTATCAGTTCACTTTAACCGAACCAAGACCGAGTTTGCAGGAGGACCAGAATTTATGTTTCTGGACAATTTTCAAACTAATTTCTAGACAAACAGACTGATTAAAGCAGACTAAACAGCTGGTGCGACTCATCCTCAGATCTCCTGTTTGTCTCTCAGTCACAAGTTTGGGAAGAAGCTGAAGTATGTGAACTACCTGGCGGAGCTGAGGGAACATCTGAACTACGACCAGCTCTTCATCCCTGCAGACGTCCTGAGGCGAGTTTCCTGCTCTGATCCGGTTTCCTCTGCTGTCATCGTCCTCATCGTGTTTCCGTTTCATCACAGGCATGACGAGAAGCTGCGTGCGGCTCAGAAGGGCGGAGCGCCGCCGCCTGTGAAGACGCCGCCGCCGCGGCCGCCGCTGCCCACGCAGCAGTTCGGCGTCAGCCTGCAGTAGTGAGTAGTTGGTTAAGGCTGAGCTCGTTAACCAATCGGCTCCTTAAACCCGTTAGTAACTCTGCTTGTGCAGCATCAGGGAGAAGAACCGCGAGGCGATCATCCCACCTGTCATGGCTCAGACTGTGGCCTACCTGAAGGAGAAAGGTGAGCCTCACCTGGTCACATGACTTCCACCTGGATTTCCGCCTGCCGTCGGTAAACGTTTAGGTTTTAGTGCAGCAGGTAACTAAATATGTCAGAAAAATCTTTCACAGCTTCTTCCCTGTTGGGGAAAATAACTGTTAGCCACTGAAAAATTGAAGATGGTGGGCAATTTTCAAGGTGCTTGTCAAGGAAAATTAATTTTTGCACTTCAACTACCAGAAGAATATTTTTGGTGTAAAATCATACATAAGTAAACCCATAAAAATTATATTTTCTGAGAATTTTTTAAATCTCTTTTCAAGATTACTACCATGGTTGTCATGTAGAAGTAATTTTTGCACTAGTTAGATGAATGTGTTTGTCAATTCATATTTTAAACCATAGAAATCAAAGATATTCTCAGGATCTTGTTTTCTTTATCTGGTGAGCATTTTCCAAAATGGCCGCCTTGATTGTAACGGAGAATATAAGTTTGCACTAAAAAAGGTGGTTGTTATTAGCAACAGCTAATCAAAATGTTGGGTTCAGTATCCAATAATTTGCTATATAAGAATCTTAGCTGTGCTAACGCAAAACAGCTAAAACCTTAAAGTTAGCAGAAGCTAACACCAAACTGAAACACAAAAACTAAACTGCTAAACATTAAAAAATGACTGGAAGCTAACGCTAAACTTCTGCACACATTAAAAATGAGAAGAAGCAAAGCTAACCACTAAGACAACTGTCCCAGTCTGAGACATCTTCATCTGATTCCAGTTGATAGCTGGTGACTTGCTAATAGCAAAGTCCTCAGTTTCTAATGTTTCCACATATTGTCACTTTAAGGTTGTTTGAATAAGATGTTGAAAACGTGATGTGACATAAAGTTCATACAAGTTAAGAAAATCGGTAACGTTTTATGATAATTGATTTAAAAAGGTCAAAACAGCTGCCATTTTGAAAAATGGTCATCATTGTGAAATGTAAGTGAAATTAGCATAAAAAAATGTAAATTTCTATGTTTTCAAATTTGAGGGATTTCTCCAGTAACATGCTGCACCGTTTCAGGTCTGAGGACTGAGGGGATCTTCAGGCGTTCGGTTCGGGTTCAGACCATCAAGGAAGTCCAGAAACTCTACAACCAGGGTGAGCGGGGTCTCCTCCCCCAACCTGCAGGGGCCCAGATCAGGCTGAACCTGCAGGACGTAGCAGGGAAAATACCAGGAGTCGCTTTGATGGGACTTTCTGGAACTTTTGCCTTTTCTAACATTCAGATGTGTCTTTGTTTGAATCTCCTGGTTACGTTTCACAATTTTCTGATCAATCTTTACTGTCAAGGTTTCTTTCTAGGAGTCTTTTCTGAAATCTTTTTTTACTCTATACGTTACTTAGAATTTGCAGATTACTTTGTTACAAGTTACTTTTTGGTTTCGTAAAATCTTTTTTTTTCTGATCTTCCTTTTTTGGATACTTTTGTAAAACTTAGAGGTTGTTACTTTATTTTAATAAATCGGATACTTTGTTGAAACATTTTAGGTTCTTTTCCTGGAACTTGTAGGATCGCTTACTGAACATTAGAGACTAATTTACTGAAGACCTGCAGTAAAGTTGGGCGATAAATTTAATTTTTGAAAAATTGGGATTTTCAGTAACTACCATCTTGTTATGTTTTGCAGCTTTTTCCTGATTTTAATTAAGGTCAATTTAAAATAAAATCAGATATTTTTTTTCTAAATTACAAAATTAAAATGTTTATCCTTCAATCAGCTTTTTAACATTTTTCTTTTTTACTTGCCTTTCTCCAGGTAAGCCAGTGAACTTTGACCTCTACCAGGATGTCCACGTTGCCGCGGTGATCCTGAAGACATTCCTCAGAGAGCTTCCTGAGCCGCTGCTCACCTTCCGGGTCTACAGCCAGGTTCTGGAGCTCCTGGGTGAGTTCTGGACGGTCCGGTTCTGGACGGTCCGGTTCTGGACGGTCTGGTTCTGGACGGTCCGGTTTCACCGTCTCTTCCTGGACCTTCCAGGTGTGGAGAGCAGCCTTCGCGCCACCAGGTGCAAGCAGATCGTAGAAAGTCTTCCTGAACACAACTTCATCGTGTTGAAGTTCCTGCTCTGCTTCCTGAACATGGTGAGTCCAAATCGTCCCGGTTCTGGTTCTGGTTTAAGGTCCAACAACAATCAGCTGCATTTAGTCCAACTGATTTCCTGAAGGAGTTTCATCTTCAAACACTGAACGAAAAGGATGAAAAGTATTTTTGATGCAGGAACAGAAATAATTATTTTAAATATTAGAACCAGAGTCAAAGTTCAAGTTTGGGCATGAAAAAACTTTTACATTTTTTTATCCAAGTAATAAAAATGGACAGTACAGTTAAATTTATTATTTTTAATTATTTTTATTTTATTTGGCCTTTTATTACAAGTTTATTCAAACCTTTATTTTTTTTTCTTTAAATTGTGTATTTATGTATATTTGTAAAAGCAATGCTCTAATTTATATTTTTGTCTTTTAATCAAATTCCTCTAAATTCTCATATCATCCATTTAGTTTCTCATTTGTAGGATTAGATTTTATTTGTAGTTTTTTCTTACTAATTAAACTTTGGTTGGTTAAAGTTGTTTGTTTTTTTTGCTCATTGTTCTCAGAAATGAATTAGTTCTTAACAGATTTAAAAGTCATAAAATTCAGGATGCTTTATAGAATTGGATCTTATTTCAAAAGGGATTTGTTTAAAAACGTTTTTTATTTCCATTAGAGTCAGAATTGCTTCTAAAAACATGTTTTCAGCAATAAATTAATGTTTTTTGGTGTCTGAATAACAAGCCATTTTAAAAACCTTCCCAATGTGAAGTCACATTTGACAAAGACTGTGCCGTTGCCTAGCAACCCAAGCTGAGCTCTAGGTCATGTGGTCAGCTGGTTTTACAGCCGTATTTGTTGTACAATGGCTGCTGGAAGAGGCGAGTGTTTTCTTCTTGATCTCCAATCCAGAAAGGACTTACTGCATTCTTGTTGGCTGTGCAGGAGGCTCCACTTCTGCTTTTCAGAGATGCTGTCTGGGTTTTCCTCCAGGTGTCCCAGGAGAGCCTGAGCAACAAGATGAGCGCCTCCAACCTGGCCTGCGTCTTGGGCGTGAACCTGGTCTGGCCTCGTCACGGATCCATCTCGCTCGCCGCGCTGACGCCCATCAACATTTTCACTGAGATCCTCGTCGAACACTTTGCGGCCGTTTTCGGCTCCCGCTGCCCAGCTGCTCAGGTAACCCCATGACCCCACAGCTGAGGGAGCCTGAGAGGTCAAGCTGAAGATCTGTTACACTACCAGCACACTTAAAAAACTAGTACCAATAATAATGCAAATATGATTTTTTTTTTGTTTGTTTTGTTTTTCGTACAGAATATATTTAACGTGTGAATAAAACCCAAAGTTGTCAAATAATGCCTGGATTAAAAAAAAATTACTGTAAAACAAATAAGAAATGAAATGTTTTGTAAGTGGAATTTATCTTTGGTTTTAATAAATTGTGACTTAATGAAGGAAAGAAAATCAGTAAAAATACTTGTTTGAATTTGTTCATTATATCTAACTCTTTAGCACCCAAATATCAAACAGGCTGGATTAACTTTCTTTTAATTTAAATTGTCAAATATAACAGTTTAATAAGTTTTTTTCTTTTTAAGTGAAATATTAAAAAATAAGTGAATTTTTAAGACATAAAGAAGTTTAAAATGGTTTGATAGAAATAGAAAAAATACAAAATATTTGTTTTGTACATTAACTTTACAATTTATTATCATTTAATTTAAAATGTTACATTTTTATTAGATCTTTTTATAATTACTGCAGAATATTTTTCCATCTTATTCAAAATTTTCTAAAAAAAATTTACTTAATGAATTTATTTCTAGTTATCTAAAAATTTTACAATATATTCTGAAAAAAAAAAACCTTAACTAATCATTATTTACTTTAAATTTCATGTAGCATTTGCTACCAAAATGTGTATTTTTGCATATTTTATGTTTTTCCCTCTAATTCTGTTACTTAACTTTTTGCCCACAGCTATTCTTTTAAATATTTTAGTGAATTTTCCCTGAAATGTTCCGGAGTTGTTTTGATAAAACACACAAAGCTCTGGGCGTTTTGTTCTTGACTTTGTTTATTAATGATTCCATGTTTTTGTAAGAACTTGGTACAAAAGGTGAGACTAACTCTTTAACCATCGATCCTCCTTCCATCAGCGTTTGAATGCATCAGAAAGAAGGAAAAACTACGTTGGCATATTTAAGACAAACACTTCCTATACACACTATCCACCGGACGGCGCCGCCTCCACTGACCAACAGAAACTTCTACTTCACCTCCATTTACACAAACTCCTCTGGCTCCTCGATAAAAGAATATAAAAATGTTTTTTTTTCTTCTTTTTGTTTTGTTCAAATGTCGTGTTGTGTAGTAAAATAGATTTGTTTAAGCACTGCACAGTTTCTCCCGGAGAAGATTCCTAGAAACGGATGGAGGAGGAAAGTGGGAATCTCTTTATTCTATTTTTTAAACTGATATGGTTTCCATCTTGATTTGATCTTTCACCTCTCAGGTGAGGACTTGATATGCATCACATGGCACATTTCAAAATAAAAGCCCTCGTATGTTATAGACTGATGATGGTTTATTCTCTCATGAAGGCAGGTTGGACTCTGAAAGGGCGCCACCAGCAGGAAACAAGAGGTAATCAGTAAATATTTACTTCCTCAATTTGCTCTGAAACTTCTTACAGGAAATGAAATGAACCTGATTAAATATTTACTTTAATTGCTCTGAAACTTGTCTGTTCACCTTTAAGCTGAAAATAATCAAAACAGTAGAGCTGATGCAATAAAAACGTCGATTGGTTCAAAAAATGTTTTCTACGACGCCACCATATATTTTATAATTACAGCAGTTATAAAATTCTAGAAAAAAAAGGAAAATTAGGAAATTTTTTCAGCTTTACTAATTTTAACATCACTTTGTATTTGTAATTTCTTCTCATTTTTTACATCTTAGTATATTAAACAAAAATGTTTAAATGGACTTGTGTAAAATTAAAACCAGAAAAATGTCAACATTTTAACACATCTGAATTGCATTTACTGATTTATATTCATTGTGTAATTTGCTGCCTAAATGTTTGTTTTAAATACATGATATTTCTAAAACATTCTATATTTTAAAAATTAAAATAAAACGTGTATATTTTTATTTTATTTCCAGATGTGTTGAGGACTTTTTCTCTCAGAGATATGACATAAATTAGTCTAAAAATATAAAAATTGTTGTAGAACTTAGCAATGTTATTTAATTGCATTCTTTGATGCAAATAATGACTCAGTATTACGGGGTAAAAATGAATAAAAAGTGAGTTATACGTTTTTATTTTTGCATGCAACTGCTAATTTTCAGTTTATCGTCTTGCTTGCAAATATAAAGTATTTTTTTCTAACTTTCAAACTAAAATTGAAGCTGGTTTTGCTTTCAGGTGAAGCTGTAACTGTTTCTTTAACCTGACTCTGTTTTTTCTGCAGCATAAAGCAGTAAAAGGTGAACAGACTTAAAGTCCTGCAGCGTTGATCCTTCAGAGACCAACCAGGTGAGCTGGATATGATTTTAATAGTCTTTCCTGATAAAACAACCTTATTTTTCCTCTCCTTTTTGTTCATGTTTGTGCATCAGAGAGCTGCACCTCCACTGATCGGTGAGTACAGAACCACAACTGAATAATAAAAAACAGAAATGGGTTGAATCTGGACGTCTCCGGACGGCAGGAAGACTCACAACTGTTGCAGCTCGACGGAAACGTCCTGATTCTGCTGCTGTTCTTTTCTCCGTTTTATCGTCAATATAAAAAAAACTGATACAACAACAAAGACCAAAACCCTGAAACGACGTGAGGCAGTGTTCATCTTTCGCTCAGAATACACAGAAAATATAAAATGCACACACAAAAAAAAACGTTTTTGGCATATTTTCCATACTGGTTAAAGAGGGAGGGGCGGAGTGGATGCATCACGTTCGCTGGGGAGAGTTTCTATTTGCCTTTAAGACGCAGAAACAAAAGCAAACTCATTCCATGTTCTTTTCCAGAAGCACTTCATGAACCAGAGGGCGGGGCTAGAGGAAACCCTGACGTCTGATTGGCTGCTTCAAAGTTTGGTACAACTGAGATCAAAATCTTCACCAGAAAGTGCAGGAGCAACTTTAGTAACGTAATTAAATTGTAAACAGTTTGTTTACTGTAAAGTCTGAGTGAAAAACTGTAGCTTTTATATCTAGTTTGGTCTGAAATCTCTCAAGTTCAGGAGAGTGTTAGCCAGTGTTAGCTAATGCTAAGCTAGTCTGACAGAACCAGCGAGTTTAATAATTAATTATTAAAGATGTAAATGCTGGAGTTGGTCACCTAAAGTTTGTAGTAAATAAAATATAATTTGCACTTTCAGTAAACTTGAAAGAATCCTTGCTGTCTGAAACAGCCAATCAGACGCCAGTTTCTCCCTTAATCCCGCCCACTCAGTTTGTTTGTTCCAGAGTAAAAATAAAATAAATTCTCTGTAGCTCTGATGGCTGCTGATGAATTTTGACCCTCTTTTCAGAACTGCTTCAATTTGGAGACTTTACAGTCAAACCACAAAGTCTGAATTAGATGCAAGTCCAGACTTTGATTAGGCCGCTCCAGAACCTTCATTTATTTTTCTTTTGAGCTGTTCAGACGTTGCACACTTTTAGAAAACGTGCAGCTTAGTGTCTTGACCTCTGACCTTACCTGAGGAAAGTAAAACTGAATTTACCAACAAAAAACACTATTAATCAGTTAATTGTTTAGTGTTTGAGATGTTTTACACCTTTATTTTAATTCCATTCAATGGTAAAAATTTCTTTCTGCGTCTTAAAGAAAAGTTGAACCTGTCCAATCAGAGACTCAACTGTTTAGATGATGATGATGATGATGATGATGATGAAAGCACGTATGTACAGTGATTCCCCTCAATACTCCAAACATTTATCAACAGGCATCAGCATGAAAATACTAAAATCTGCACTAAAAAGCTAATTTCTGTAGTTTAATCTTAAATATTTTTTTCTTTGACTTTAACTCTATAAATACTGAGAAAATCGTATTTCTCTGTTTTGTTTGAAGGCTCGTCTGCGTGTGGAAACGTCTTCCTGAAGTCGTATGGCAGGAACTTTGTTCACAGGATGGAAACAAACGTCAACTCGGATAAATCGCTGTACAGCCGCTCGGAAGCTGGATTCTACCGGTTCGTAATAAATACATTAAGGCGAAGAATAAATAGAAAATAACTTAAAAAAATCTCGTTAAGCACTGTAGGTGTTGGGTTTGAAAACACTTCAGAGACGTTGGGTCTAGTTGGCGCCGTCGTCCTGACCCGGCTGCAGCGGCGCGGTCGACGGCGCCGCCACCATGGCGGCGGTGCTGATGGGTTTCATCCACAGCTGGGGGAGCGTGGCGATGGTCGTCATGGTGACCTGGACCAGCTGGTCTCGCTGGATGAGCCGGATGAGCGTTTTGATCCGGTCGAGCGACGCCTGAGTGTCGCGCTGCAAACCGAGGAGCCGATCCCTCTGGTCCATGCAGACCTGCAGAGTACGGAGGGCCATTAGGACCAAAACACTAAATATTACCAAGTATTTTTGGTCTGCTTTCTATAGAAAATCTGTGTTCTTATTTTAAATGTACCAACCTATATTTCAGCTTGTTTTAAGATGGTAATTCTTTAATATGATGAACAGCGACTAGTTCAACTACATTACTTCATTTATATTATATTACTTCATTTATATATTATTTTTTAGGAAAAAATTCTTACAAGTGAAATAATCCTCCAGTGGAAGTAGCACTTTTTAAATTAATATTAAGGAATTAACGTAAAACAAACTCCTTTATCTTGCTGTAGTTTTGTCTGGTTTTTAGTTTACTGAGTGTTCAGTTTGTTGAGGAGTGAATGCAAATCGTCTTGTCTCCTGACAATTTGCATTCACTCCTCAACGAACTGAACACACTCAAACAATTGATTATTTTAGGGAGGTGACGAAAGCAGGAAGTGGACTACAGTGCATTGCTTTCTGGGTAAATATAGCCAAAACAAACTTGTTTGTAGTCTTTTACAGGCAATATAGAAATTGTAACACTGATTAAATCTGATGCCACTATATTTTTGTTTACAGGTTGAAAGAAGGAAGTTGTGCTCAGTTTTCTTTAGTGGTTAATTGGACAGTGAAATAATTGATTTTCTCTTAAACCAGGGGAAGCTAAATCTTTACCTCTCGAAATGTTCTACATGTATGGGGGAATTTTTCTGCCATAATCCAAGAGGACACATTTTGAGTCAAAGCAGGATTTCATTTCTTTTGTCAAAACTTTATTTTGCAGAACTCTGCTTGCTTTTGGAAGCGCCCTTTGGCAGCGTCGCCTTGCAACCCCTCAGCCAATAGAATGACAGTGTTGTACTGGGTGTGGCTGTGGCTTCTATAGATTACAGGAACCTGCGCCTCCCACTGGATGTAGGGCGAAACAACGACACCAGCTTTCTGCTCCTAGTTCACTAATCAACCACCAGAGGTGCTGCTGATAGCCATCAGCTACTGACCTTAGGCAGGAATTTGTTCACCCAACCAACGACAGCATAGATCTATATATCTATAAATCTACATAGATATGTTGTGACTGTTCTCTGGTTGGGTGAACTAACTCCTGCCTAAGGTCAGTAGCTGTTGGCTATCAGTAGCACTCATGTGTTTCGTGAACTACGGAGCAGAAAGCTGATGTTTCCCTCTCCATCCAGTGGGAGGCGCAGGTTGCTACAATCAGTAGTAGCTACACAGGCACATCTGGAAACAAATGCACCCAGTACAACATTTCATTCTATTGGCTGAGAGGTTGACAGGCGACGCTGCCAAAAGCAAGCAGAGCACAAGGAGAAAGGTTTGAGTAAATGTTACAAGTTTAGAGAAGACATGTGAAAATTCCCCCATACAGGTGGAACTTTACAGGTGAAGATTTTTTTACACTTCATAGCATTTTTGGTCTAGTTTCTAGTGAAAGTATTTATTACTCTTTAATCAGATAAAAAATAACCTGCAAGTAACTTTTCAGCATAAAATAGGAGTTTGTTTTAAGTCAGTTAATTGACCCTTGGCAGATTATTTCACTTATATTTCCCATGTTATAAATGAAATAATTTGCCAGTAGAACTAGAACTTTTGTATCAATATTGAGAAACTATTGACTTAAAACCAGCTCCTATATCTTGCTGAAAAGTTACTTGTAGATTATTTTTATTTTAACTTTGCTAATATTTGCACTAGAAACTAAACCAAAAATGTTGGTTCAGGTTTTGTGTTGTTTTACTTTGAGCGTCTTGTTGAGGTTCTTGTCCTGCTCCTCCAGGTGAGCGCACTCCTTTTTCAATTCGTTGTTTCGTCTCAGCAGCCGCCGCTTCTCCTCCTGCCTCACTACACACACACACACACACACTCCATCAGAACCAGAACCCGACTCCCGGCTGTAGAACCGAGCGTCGCCGCCTCACCCGTCTTGTGCGTCACGTAGGACTGAACGAAGTTCTGAGGCCACGACAGGTTCTCCTTATTCAGGACCTGAAAGCAGAAGTGGCAGCGTCATGTTTCCGCCGCCGTTGCCGTGGCAACCTCGTGGCCTTTGAACTCGCCTTCTTCTGGCACTTGGGGCAGTACCAGGCGCCTCTGGGGGGGCTGTTGATGGGCGGGTGGAGGCAGCTCGGGTGGAAGGCTCTGGGGCAGTTGTGGCAAAGCTGCAGCTCTCCGTCCTCCTTGCATACGGAGCAGCGGTCATCATGCTCCAGCTCCTCCTGCAAACAGCAGAGGTCAGCAGGGGTCGCCGAGCTGTGACATCACCAGTCACGTGACCTGACCTACCTTCCAGCAGAAATCCTCTGTTAGCGTGTGGATGGAGCAGAGCAGAGGTTAGCGTGTTAGGAGTTAATGGTGAGAAAGTATCGACACGCTGCGTTTAAATCTAACCAATAATGACGCAGTTTAAAGGAAACTATTTGAAAAAACTCATTTTCTGATGTGTTTTTAGCTGCATTTATTATTTAAAACAGAAACGCTGCAAATTCGTAACATTTGCAGAGGAAATGCAGATTCTTTATGCAGTTAGCCTGTGTCTTTATTTCAGTCCAAACTAAGATTTTAGATGGTAACTTAGTAATCTATAAACAAGGCCACTTGCTGAAAGTGTTTTGTTGAACAACCGATAAAAGCTGTACAAAATATTTAACACAACCCCAAAATGTTCTGAAGTGGCAGTTTAAGCTTCATCTGGACTTTTGAGATTATGGAGCTCATTTTAATTTGTGATTTATTTCGACATGAGACGGTACTTTTATCCTTCTTCCTGTTCTCACACAAGTATTCATTATTTCTGAAATGTTAATTCTGCAGATCTGGCATTATGAAACTGAACACTGCAAAAACACAACATCTGTATTTTCCTCACGTTTTAAGTGAAACAATCTGCCTGAAGAGTCACTTGTAAGTCAGTTTTGCACCAAGATATTTATTGGAAACTAAACCAAAAATACTTGGTAAGATTTTGAGTTTTTGCAGTGAAAAGCAGCCAATACTTTCTCAGCACTGTAAAACCGATGAGTTGGTGATCTGAGCTCTGCATGAAGTCAAGATTATTCTGGTGCTGAAAAACTGGAATTTTCTATGGGAATTATGGGAAATAATTGTACGATTGAGTCATTTGCAAGTTTAATATAAATATGGTCAAATTTTCATGTACTTCACTTTAACTAGTCGAGGTTTCTGACAAGCAGTGCATGTGAGGGAACTAAATACACATCAAATCTGGTCACTTCAGTGAATATAATCCTCAAAGTCTATATTTTACCCAGGGAAATTAAGTTACAAGTTTATTCCCAATAATTCTCATAGAAAACTGTTTCTGGTGAGGCGTTGCATTGAGTTTTTGTGTTTTTCTTGCAGGTTGGGAGTTGCATTACCTCGTGCCGACAGGTAGAGGGAGCTGTTCAGGTAATGTGAAGGAAGGCGTTTCCGCTGCACACAAACAGGAAGTGGTTACAGCTGGACATCCCAGATAGATGGAGGTCTGGAAAGGTTTCTGGACGTTTCCTCACCTCGGGCTCGAAGAGGCCGCTGTAGGCCGGGTTGGCTGTGCTTCTCCTCTTCCTCTCCTGCCTCTTCGTCTGGATCTCTGAGAAACAAAACGGACCTTTAAAGACTCTGCTGGCTCCGTTTGTTTCCAGGTTGGGAGTCGGACTGAACTCACCTTCCAGCTGCTCTGTGGTGACGAGGCCCAGGGCCACCATGAAGGCGATTTTCTGCAACAGAAGAAGAAGAAGAGTCACTTCCTGGTTCCATCAGTTCTCCAGCTGTTGAGTCTGAATAATAAAGCTGATTCACCTCTGGGTCTTGCTCCATCTTCTTCTTTGGAGGGGATTTTATGGTGGGAGCCTCCGGTGAAGGGAGGTCAGCTGGGGACCCATCGGTGCTGCTGGGGGCCTGTGGCTGGATTATTATCACCTGGAAACAAAAAGAAAGCTTTGAAACTTATGCACAAGCCGACTTGCTCAGGGCACAAGATATTTTATGGGCCCCTTTCTAATGAATACATTTGAAAGGCAATGCAGACTAGATGTTTTTAGTATTAAATGAAAAGATAAATGTTGTAAAATCTGCTTTAAAATTAGATGATCTCTACTGTTTACAGATCTTTCTCCATCTCTGAAAATGACACAAATTAAATCTAAAAATAAAACTGAACAATAAGAAGGAAGAGGAATTATTTCCGGAACATGCAGAACTGAGCACAGAGCCCTGCGGCACACCAGTCTGAAGCCAGGGAGTCTCAACAACTCAAAGTTAAGATTTACGTCTCCTAGGAAATGTACAAACTCATGATGGATGCAAAACAACTAGCTGGGAGTCAGAACGCAATGGAGACATGAGACTCAAACTTTTGCCCGACAGAAAAATCTCACGAGAAAAAAACTGAATATAAGACTAAATAATCCTGACGAACTAAATTTAAGATGAACGTATTTAAGGATGTGTGGACATCCTGTAAGTGAGAAACTATCTGAGTACCTAAAGAGTTTGAAAGCCTAATAATATTTAATCTTAAGATAACATTTTACCCTGAGTTTAACTTTAAGTTTGATGTTTTAACTATCTGAACTACTAAAACCTTTGAAGTTTTAGTAGCTCTCTGCCTCATCCGTTATCCAGCTTTAAGGCGTTAGATGTTTCTGTGAGCCGTGTCCGAACCTTTACAGCCTCGCTGACGGCCGACACGCCGTTCCCGGTGGCCGGCGAGGCGGCGATGATGGCGTAGGCCACGCCGGGCCCTGCAGAGGCATGCTGGGAGGCGGCGCCCAGGTCAGGGCCTGCTGACGGAGAGGCGATGCTCTGGCTGACCTGCTGGTGGTCGGAGCTGAAGGTGCTGTTGGCGGTGGGCAGGGTGGGGGCCTGACCCTTGGGACTGACCACAGCTGTGACTCTCTGCAGGCTGAGCGGCTGCAGCTCCTGGCAGGGACTGTGTGGGAGGCTGTTGGGGATCTGGGTCTTTGGCCTGACCTGTAGGGGGAAAACATGACGGGTTTATTGTCCTGTTGGGATAATTCAGGAGTTTTATGTTGGATTTTGAATAAAAAGAGAGAAAATCCTAAGTTATGCATCAAAATAATAGGTGAAAATTGCTAAATATCCAAATTAAACTGAAGGTTAACATGTTTTGCTGCCACCTGCTGGACAGAACCTGCAATTTAATTTCTGGTCAGATGGATTTCCCCCAAATAAATCGATTTGTTCTTCATATTTACCAGGCTGTCACAATAATACATTTTACTGGATAATAAATAGTCTCAAAAGTTGTTTCCTAGTAATATAATGCTGATGGAATAACAGTGCAAGAACATATTCTCAAAGATTAATAAACTGTAAATTGTAATCAACATTTAACATTGGAACTGGAAACATTTTAAATATACAAAATATTTAAATATACAAAGGAGCTATTTGAGACCAAAACACCTTTTAACATCTAATTTTTGGTAGAAAGAAAAGATCAAGTAAAAATAAATAATGCAAATGGAACTTATGAAGCTTGTTTTTATCAGGTGATTAATTGATCTATTGCTTCAAAACTTGTTCATTATTCAGCTGACAAAGAAAACAGGAAAAACGGCCACTTATGACTTTTGTAAAATGATAAACTTTGTACTGCATGTCGAATGTTTTGAAGATTATTCAAAATGGCAGCTTTTAAAAAAAAAAATCGCATGAAGCATACTAACGGAAATATTCAATTTAATTGATTTACTGCTCATTGCAACAACAGTCCATCTGAAACCAGTTTGACCCAGTTAAAGGCCACAGTGACCCGGTTTACCTGAGGTAGCACAGTGGCTGCTTGTCCTGCCAGCCGGTGCAGAGAGCCGACTTGAGGCACCTTGATGGGCAGAGCAGTGATGGTTCCCAGCATCTGAAACACAACAGGCAGAGCCGGTTAGGAGGCCGACTGTCACTGGAAGGTTCCACCAGTTCTGGGTTTGTGTTTTGGTCCAGAAATGATGTGAAGCTTCCTGAACATTAAGGGTTTTAAAACAAAAAACAACCCAGCAGCGAAAACAACAGGTTCAGTCTAAGACTTGAACATGTTCTGGGTGGAACAAATAAGCGTAGCTGCAAACATTAACCACCAGGGGCGCCGTTTCCTCACCAACAGAACCTGCAGGCTATTTTCTTAATGATCAAAAATCTCTCCTAAAGATTAAAATCCTAACAAAATGTTTATTAGAAACAAAAATATCTGATTTGTATCAACATTACTCTGATGGTTCCTCACACAGAACATAACAGACCATTACAACACAACACTGAGTCCAGAACCAGCTGGGATGTCTAAAACCAGTCCAAATCGGAGCTGGAACCAGGCTAAACCAGACCATAAAACAAGTTCATAACCAAACCAGTTTAAATCCAGTCCAAGGCCACCAGAGACCAGTCAGAAATCATTTAAAACAGGGAAATAAAAGGATCCAAATCTAGAATTTAAACCAGAATACAAACCAGTTAAAACAAAGTCTGAACTAGAATGTAAACCTGTTTGAATCAAGGTTTTAAAACAGAATTTAAAGCAGCTTAAAACCAGTCTGTAAACCAATTTTCGGAGCCTTCAGAGAAAAGCTTCGTATCCAGTGAGAGCGCTCACTCTGACTGAACACGTCAACGGTTTTCATCATTACTTGATCAGGAAACAACATATTCCTAAAAAAATAACGTCATTTGAAACAATGTTGTTATTTTTAGTGCAATAAAAACATGATTGCAGAGGCAGTTTTGTCATGTGGGCCAAAGAAGGAAAAACTAAAATCACCAAAATGCTGTGACTTTTTTTAACCTATTCAAACATTAACTAATCCAATAAAGCAAGTAAAATGATCAGATTATCTTTTCTAAGAACAGAATCATAGATCCAAAACTGTT
>CAEGAF010149858.1:0-48900 GCA_903067075.1 Micropoecilia bifurca
CATACTTACCTCACGTGGAGTCAGTCCATAATACAGGTCTGCTGCCTGAGTCAAATAGTCAGCCAACACTTCCTCCTGCACCTCAGAGAAGACTTTGTTGCTGCTCCAATAACCTACACTGGGAAGATCACTGGACCCTTGTTCTCTCAGTTTCTGCAGTGATTTGCAGTATCTGCTTAGTGTTACATGGCAGATCCCATGCGCCTTCACAACTGATCTGACTGACTTGCTCTTCTTTGTGACCTCATCAGATGCCTTTTTATAAAACATCTGCAGGCACACCTTCCTCAGTCTTTCATATCCACTGCCTAGGCATTCTGTAAAATTATTAAAATCAAAATGTTCTTAGTTATATGTAAGGGGATAGTTGCAACACTTTTTAAAGATGTGTTACAACCATCCCCAACCCTGTCAGCCATGTTTGGCGGTTTGAAATTAGCACGTGAAAATGCATCACATTTTGCCAGAGAAATTACACTTTCATCTAATGGAAGTCATATGGTTTTATATGCAACAGTATAAGTACTAAACAAAATATAGTCACGATCAAAAAATTTACTTCTCAAAATCAGTTTTTTCTCCTTAGTATCTGCATGTGCCTGTTTCCAGCCTTGACAATCACAATATGGGATTGGGAAGGAAGCGGGTAAATACTGAAATGATCATTTGACTCCTATCTTATCCCTGCTTGGTGGAACTGGTGGTGTTACAACTCTCCCCATGTTACAACCATACCCGGTCTCCCCTACATGTTTTAGGTGAATAGCTGATAGTACAAGTTGGAGAATTAGGTCATCCTTCAAAACTCAGTTAACCCTGGATCAGAAAAAGACACTTGGATGTGTTGTTTCTTCACTTTTGTACTGTGGGCTACTTTCTTTTTAGCAATAAAAGAAGTTTATAAAATGCTCTTTTAAAAAACACACTTTACGTTGATCGCAGTAAAGCAGTTTTTCTACTGAAATGTTACACAATACATGTTCAAGAATGTGTTAGCTTAATCGAACATTGAACTCTGAACCTAAGAACAGAAAATAGAAAGTCTGGTTGAAAAGAATAAACAAAATTTGACATTCTTGTGCATAAGGATTGGTTTATTTGATTTCTTTATTCTTGTGTGCAAAGAAACACTATTTGTGATTGTTAATGCAGTTTAATTTTTAAAAATATAACATATAACATCAAGGCTATTTTGCAGTAAAAGGAACACTGGGGAAGTATTTTTGGCATAAAGAGCCATTTCTTTTGCTTGTAATTTGTAAGCAAATATAATAAAAAGGACCTGCTGAGTGGTTTTTCAGCCCTTCAACCTCAATTAAAAACAAACTAATTTGAACCTTTATACATACATTTGAAAAGCTCAATTTACTTTATACCAGGTTATTTTTTTGTTTGTTTTTGTATTGCTATTATATCTTTAAAAAAATATGGATAACTTAAAAAAGTATTTCTGGCTGGAGGCACATTGTACAACAGTGTGCTTAAACAATTATTTGCATCTAAAAAATTTTGTGTCTGTAGCTTTATCAATAAATAACTAAACCACACTTCACCAGATAGGTCTAAAACTTTTAAACTTCATCACGTTGTAAACAACAAATATGAAGAACTAACACTTCAGTTAATATTTGGCGAATAAATGTTTGCTGTTACTTGCATTCCTGTTATTCTCCACATGTCTGTGGTTTCGATGCCAACTGAGTAATAATACACTTCCCAATTTCCTTATTTGTGTGGAACTCATCGCATAATGCGGCAGAAGTCTCCTAACTTTGGTCAATTTGGCTTATTTCTCTCATATCCGACAGGCGTGGTTGGATTGTTAAACTTTAGTCTCCAGACAGACCTTTAAAGCACTAAAGTTCACTCTCTAATCAGCGCTCCCCCCCCCCACGACTCTAGCAAACACAGCCAGACGGCTGCCTCCGCCACACAGATGCAGACTGCAGCCGTACTGTAAAAAAAAGAAAAGAAAAAGGCACTGCGACAACTGCAGCTGATTCCTCCGGGAACGTGTAATTTTCTCATTTAGCTCACAAGCGTTTGGCCCGACACCAATTAGCACAGGGCCCTGACCCCAGACGTCTGTACCATGAGACGCGGTGCTGAGTGATGCGCCACGTGGCACGCCTCAATCAGCCCGCGCGCTCCTTCTTTTCTGTTTTGCTCCCATTAAATCATCGCCATATACATAATTCATACACCTCAGATTTGGTGGTTTATTATAAGCTATCTCTGAGAGTGGGAGTATGATTATATGTCAGCTTGAACTCTTTTTGAGGCATCTACATAACATCTTTCAAGAACTGTTTTTTTTTTTACACGGTCACAGCGATTGTTACCATGCTTGTATAAAACATGATTGTACGACTTATAATTTCACTACTGACCTTTAACATCTCTTCAAATTTACCAGAGAATGTTGGTGTGTTCCTTCTGCTCTTGACGGATTCAAAATAATTTTTTGTTTTTTGCCATGTTATGCAATACCAAATCTTACCATAGGGGGGTGGGGTCACACCAAAGTGCTACTGCTGTCACTCATGCCCTCTTAATGGGAGAGAGCCTTGAAAGTCAATGAGGAGGGTGTAATTGGTTTTTAGGGTTATCTAAATATAATACTCAGAGAACAGCGAGGAGACGGAAATGACTCGTATTAAAATATTAAAGCGTCCTTGTCCGACTTAGTCTGCTCAGGCTAACAGTTATGACGGGTGCACAAACTAACATTACACAAAGTACAATTTTCTTCTTAATAATCTGTTTTAGCTTGTTTTGCTTGCTTTCCCTCCGTATTTATCTTGAAACATCTGCTGAGGTTTTACGCCGACGGCACGCCGATGTTTGCGGCAGACGCTTGCACACCATTTGCAACTGAAAACATGCATGCGTGAGTTTGTACATGGGTCCATTTGCACGTGTGCACATGTCTCTCCTCCTTGACGTTGTCTGTGCACCCCACCAGGCAGCTCTTGGCCTCCTCCTTTCTTTGCTAAGAAACCATCCATTCTGTGTGAGTAATCAGAGCTGTGCCTCCAGGAGCCCAGCCAAGCCTCTCATCCTTGGGCTGCTCAAGAGCTGCTTTAATTAACCATCATACCACAGATGGGATCGATTTTTTTTTCCTCCTTTTTTTTTTTCTCTTCTCCCTCCAACCCTCCCTCCGCCTCCACCAGCTCCTCTATCTCAGTCTTTCTCTGTGCCTCCTCCCTCTCTTGCCTTCTATCTCGGCTGCTGCCTCTCTCCCATACACAACTCCCGTAATTGCGCTGGAACGGTGCCAGCCGGCGAGTCGGGGCCCCAGACTCCAGGCCTCTCCTTCTGTTCTCCTCCTCAGACCCTGGCCTCACCTGCTCAATACCTTATTAGTGTCAGAATCTGTAGAGAGTCATTGCGGATTAACTAAAGAGACGTGAGATTGATTTCTGCCCCTGCAGATAAAATTGAAGTTTCCTCTTCTGTGTGTGTGTGTGTGTGTGTCTGAGGAAGACGAGAGAAAGCAGGAAATATTTTTTCCAAAAAGTGGAAAAAAAAAGTGGGTATTTAGTGTTTCACCTTGAAGGAAGACACTGAATGCATGTGCATGCTGTTTGTTTTGTGCATTACGCTTCTCTAGCATGTATGAGGGTTTTTGAAACGAGGGTTTGCTAATTTGCTATTGGAAGACCCACTTGAGCCTGTGCCTCTCACACAACAAATTAATCCCCACTCTTGCCTTTACCTTCATTGGTTTTCATGCGGCAACTACGGAGGCACCCGGGAGCCCCGATGTTCCTCTGTGACACGTTGGATTTCAGAGAGGGCTTCTCCATCCACACTCAAACCAAAAAGAAAAAAAAATCTAAGCAAAAAAAGAAGAAAGAAACATGTGGCGCTCTCTCTTTTCCTTCCCCCCACAGAATTTAAAACGTCCAATCTCTAATCTGTGGCTGTAAAGGCGAGCAGAAATCACCTGCTATGGCAATACGTTCATTGATTATTCATGGCTAAGGGATGGCTCTATATGTGTCAACGAGGGCTCAGAAGCAGCCAGTTGGGAGAGAGATTAACATTTATTTTAGAGGTACGTGAGGAGGCAGGTGAATTTTGCGTGTGTGTGTGTGTGTGTGTGCGTAGCTGAGGTTGGGGCTGGAGGGAAGTGGAGGGCTGTCTCCTCAGGATTGTGCCGTAATCACAGGCCTCCGTCTACATGGCACATCTCAAGAGTGGTGTCAGCTGGGCTCTTCTCTGTTTGCTAATAGCGGGGGGTCAGGCCTTACTCACAAAGAGGTGCGTTTGATCCCCAGGTACGGGCCACAGAGGGGAGGAGATGACACTACAGAATGCTAACAGGTCGTTCAACGTGCTTATTTTTCCTCGCTGCGTCTCTGCCCTTCACCTCCAAATTATCTCTGTTTTCTGCAAATAAATTGAATCGTTACACACAAAAAATACGGGGCATTGTAGTGAATACGAGGCATTAAGATGATTAAAATTCTGAGTAATAATTAATATTCACTTGTGGGATCTCATAATATTGTGAAAATTTGCTAGAGGGTCCACAGACCCGAGGAGTATTAGTCTTTCAACGTAGCATTGTTTTATGTCTTGTTCTTGTTGTAATAAATGTAAAACAAACAAGTTCAAATGTCCCGATAATTGAAATCCTAGTCAAGTAAGTTTCTGCCATTAAATAATGGTATTGTAAGATATTACTATGACCCGAGATTTGAAGGTGAGTTCTTAAAACTTCAAATCATCGATTTATGTATGAGGCTCTTATTTTCAAGAGAGAGTCATTTTTGAGTTGTCCTGAAATCAATAGACAGAGCTTATTAATAAAGATGCCTTCAGGTTGACTAACAGCAGTGGATGACATTTAGCACACTGCAAAAGCACAAAATGTTACCAAGTATTTTTATTCTAGTGTCCGGTGCAAATATCTTAGTACGCTTGAAAAAAGACAAATCGTACAAGTAAGACAGGAAGATAATTAGGAGTTTGTTTTAAGTCAACAATTTCTTAATTTTGATGAAAAAGAACTAAATCCATTGGCAGATTACTTATAACATGTAAAAACTGTATTAGGTGTATCTGCCAGTGGAAGTAATAAATTATTTCGTCAATATTGAGGAATTATTGACTTAAAACAAGCTCCTATATATCTTGTAAGTCTGTGAATAACTCACATTAGTTACTTGTACAGTTTCTTGTAAGAGCTTTATCTTACTTCAAGTGTCCTAAGAGATCTGTACAAGAAACTAGACCAAAATACTTGGCAAGATTTTGTGTTTTTGCAGTTCAATAGTTTGTTTATGCAATAGAAAAAGTCAAGGTACATTGTGAGAATATTTCAACTAGTTAAGAAAGCTAAAGTTAGCATCTTATTCGTAGCTTCTAGCTAGCACTATAAGCTAAAAACCTATTTGACCTTTTTATGAGTCTAGACTACTATTGATTATCTGTGGTTTAAAATGTCAAATACTTTGTGTAATTCTGACTTGGAGGATTTTACACTCTACTGAAATCATTTAACGCAGAGTTTGAGACAATTATTTTCTATTTGTTAAAACATAAAATCAAAGAAAAAAAAATTATGACAGCCAAAGAAATAGGCAAGAATAAATAAATGCAAGCCAAACCTGGAACAAAAATATTTGCCTCTGATTAGATTCTTAAAATACAATATGCAATTTGTGAAGCATTTGTGTTGCCAGATATAAGTAGTAACAAAATATTAACAATAGTAACAAAAATATTGTTAAAATCTTGACTCTTATACAACACAAATTATGAGTACCGAGTGTTTTGTTGTAAATCTAATAGAGTTTAATTTAATTTGCTGCTGAACGGTGAAGCTACTTATGTTTACAGTGGTTTAACTATGAGTGAATATATTCCATTAGAAAAATCTGTTGGAAAATGTGATTGAGGAAATTACTGTAAGAACAACAATTTAAGGCATCTGGTTTAAACTAGCTTAGCCACAGCGCTAAAGTTAATGCTAACCATGATAGCTAGCGGAGTTTCCTAAAACAAAATGCTGCTGTTGTTGATAAATGGCGCATATTAGGATTGTCACAGAAGAGGTTTAAATATATTTTACAGTTTTAAGAGGTACAATTTTCAATTTTATTACTAAACATTAGACAAAAATTTAATCCTATGTCAAAACTTTAAGTATAAAAAACAAACAAGTTGTATCCTGACTATTTTGTAATCCAAAGTAATTAATTTGAGTAAATAATCTTGCATCACTTCTACTCAGAAATATTGATTACAATTTACCCTAGTAAAAGACATACAATTTTTCCCCACCAGTTTTCTTAAAGACACTTTTATCAGTGTGGGCTTAAAGTCTTAAAATAAACTTCCACATTTAAGCAGGATATCAGCAACATATTGACAGCATCACTAATGAAATTGCTACTCTAACTAGTTTGATCAGTCAAAGGAACTTTTAGACCGACGACAAGCTCTGCTCTTGTTGTGTAAAGGCAGGTGCATTGCTTTTGTGTGTTACAGCTGCTGATTTAGTAGCGTGGTGTTTGTGTGTTTGTATAGAAGCCGTTGTGGAGGCGGTTGCCAGTCCACGGGTCCCAGGGCCCAGCTGCCAGAGTGAGGCAGAAGAGTCAGACATCATTGTGGTATGATTTCCTCCTCTCCTTGCAGATGGAGTGTTTTTGTCAGAGCGAGGGCCCACTGTGATTGCCTCTTCGCCACCCGTGTCAGCTCGGGATAATACTGCAGCCGTGCCCCTCCCGCCTTTCCCCCCCGTCCCCTACCACAGGAACAAAACAGGATCAGCACAATCCATTTTCTTTTTTCGCCGCCAAAATGGAATAATTTCAAACAGACAATCCCTGCTAGTCTTCAAAGTCCAGGAAAAATCAAAAGACAGCCATTACGGCAAAATTTGTGAAAGGGGTGTCCCACCTTTCCCCTCGGATCTGCCAAATGCTACGTCCAGTTCTAACTAACAAGCACTGCCGCACGTGGGCAATGGTAGTAGATTGAGGAGCAAAGCTAGCAATCTGACAAGAAATAGCACTAAAGTGACACATGAAAGATGCATGGCACACAGAAAAAATAGATGAAGCAGCGAGTGAAATCTCTCCGATGGCCCCCTCATTTCAGACACCACCTTCAGATCTTCCCATGCAAAATATCTTGTGTTTTACCGATGAATCCATACATCTGTGGCAATCCAGGTTCTGTGTAAGCCTGTCCTTTACAACCTTAATGATACTTCAGCAAAGTGTGGTGGCAGAGAGAGGGCGGAAACCAGGAGGCTTTCCCTCAGAAAGAGCTGAGAGCATCTTATCAGGGGAAAAAAAGGGGCTCAGAGTGTGGCTGCTGTAGTGCCTGATTCCATATTCTTGGGTCATAGATTTTCAAGAACTACTCCTCTGTTTCTCCTACTATAGCGCATCAGGTGAGATATGCCGCTTCAACACCTGCGACTGACGACACAATGCTGCACACGAGTACGTCTGCCTACTTAACTGCTATGTTTTCTCCCACTGCAACGATAACCTTTGGTGGGTTTAAGTTGGATTTTATACAAGAGATGAACACAAAGCAACATGTTACATGTTTTACAGATGTGCTTTTGTGTTCACCCCCATTTATTCCAATACCCCTAAAAGACATTCTGGAATTAGTGAACAAACAAAAACCATAAAGACCAAGAGACAGGTCAGGTTGTGGTTTAGGGATAAAAACAACATTCAAGGTTTTGAGCATCTCTCACAGCACAACATTCATCATATGTGCTCCAGAGATGGTCACTCTGGAGGAGCTGTAGACATTCACAGAAAAGGTGGAATAATCTCTTAGTCATGCAATCCATAAATCATGTCTTTATTGAAGAGTGGCAAGAATAACTCTGATTCAAAGTTTGCCACGTACCATGAAGAAAACACAACAATAACGTAGAAGAATGACCCCTGGTCAGATGAGAAAGTTTGTTTTAGTATTTGACATAGATGCAAAATGTCATGTCACAAAACTAACGTCATAAAGAGCACGACAATGTTTGTTCAGTAAAAACAGGGAAGATAAATGGAAATATCCTAGAAGAAAACATGGATATCTCTACCTATTAGCCAGACATAATATTTTGTTAATTTGTTAGATTTTAAAAAGTTCAAATCCAGATCTGAATCCAGTTGCTGTTCACAGATGCCTTTCATCCAATTTAGCTGAGCTTGAGATAATTTGCAAAGCCAAACAGGGACACATGTTCAGTTTCTAAATGTAGAGAAATAGTCCAAAATGTTGCACCTGTAAGGGCACCAAAACCGTTCCTTCATAGTGACTAAGAAAGTCCAAATACAAATGCACGCCACACTTTTTAGATATTTATTTGCAAGCACTTCACCATGATGCAAGACCTTGTGTTGCTCTAGAAGATAAAATCGTAATAAAGTACAAAAAACGTTTTTGGTTGTAGCGCGACGGCGTGATAAACCTTCAGGCGGTACGACACGGCTCAGTCTCTCTCTGCTGCTATAATGCATCAGGTGGGGAACGCAGCTCTGCACTCGACACCTACAGAAAAATCTTTTCACTTCACACCATGATAAATCTTAAAATGATCAAAGGCTCTCCTTTTCTACATTTTTCTGCAGTTTTTTTCTGCATTTAAGAGAAGTAACTCTTCACATATTTCAATAACTTGCAATGACACAGCACACGTTCGATGCTCTGCTATGCACAGGTGCTTGAAGGACAATATCGAAGTAGTAGTCTATTATTGTACAGTGTGAATGAATGAAGAGTGATTGAGTGCAGTACTCCACGCCACCTATATAAAGCCCAAGTATTGCAATGTGAGGGCCAGAGAGGGAGAGGGTGAGAGAGCTCTAGAGGCCTAAATGAGGAGAAGGGAAGTGGAAGTGTCCAGTAGGGGGTCTGCTGCTGTGGGAGGAGAGGGAGAGGAGGGGACGTTGGGGAGGAAGGAGGAGGAGAGAGGGTAGGGGGGACTCGCTCGACGCGGTGCCTGGGCCAATGCATGAGGGTTTAGGGCTAAGTGTCTCATCAGCATCCAGCTCAGGTGCTGCCAGGGCCCACGCACTAACTATGCCCTGACTTGATTGTAATTGCCTGAATTCAACTCCCGCTGCTCCCTCCTGGCAATATCACAGGAACATTTAACTCCAGAGTGCCTGGAGACCCTGCAGCAGGGCCACAGCGTACAGCTGACTGCCTCTTGTCGCAAGCCTGTGGGCTGCAGGGGGATCCTCTCTTGTGTTGTCTGCCGTTTTGTGGGATGCTCACAGGTGCACGCATCCCCCCCTCCCTGTTTGCCTGGATGTTTGCGAAGAAGCAACAACTGGGCTGGCTTTACTTTGACATGAGCATTATAAAGGTATCTGCTGCTTTCAAAGTTGCCTTTCAGAGGGAAAGCAGTCTTTGTGTTTCCCTGATGCCTCAACCAAACTCTGGATTTTATGCTAGCCACAATAGAAAGCTTTGGGTTTTCAGAGATACATAAACAAATCATTTAACCCTGAAATCTTCCCACAATCAGACAAGAAGAAAGAAAAACACCCCGTCTAGTTTCCCGTCAGACTGTATTTATGAGAATAGGTTCAAAACAGAACTACATGCTTGATTGCGTCACACATTCATCACGGTATCTATTATTATTATTCTTTCAGGGTCTTGTAAAAGTAAATGCAAACTTTATTTTCCAGACAAACTTCAACATATTTTAATTGGATTTTATATACTGTATTATTCCCAACATAACATGGCAGAAAATAACTTATTTCCATTTTTGCAAAGGAAATAAAAATCTAAAAGATGTGGCACCTGTTTGTAGGAGAGCATTAATTAGAGCAGCAGCTAAGAGGCCGACGGTAACTCAGGAGGAGCTGCAGACATCTGTGGCTCAGGTGGAAGTCTCCTGACAGAAGAAATCAGTAAAATAATTAAAAAAGTGTGCCACAGCCCATAGGGGAGACACAGCAAACATGTCAGAGGAAAAACTGGTCAGATATAAGTGGTGGAAGCAAGAGCTGACTGCTTTTAATCAATGCAGATAAATTCATCACAATTCAATTAAGAATCGGTGGCGATTAAAAGTCAATGTTCACCAAGCTTTGAGTCATATCGCAGGAAAAACTTGCTGCTATAAATGAAGCAAAAGCTATTTTAACCGATATTTACACTAAAGTGGCTGAATACTATTGCACGCCACACTTTTCAGCTCTTTATTTGTAAAACACAAAAACCAAAAAACATAATATTTACACTTCACTCTTAGGCACTGCTGTCCGTTGGTCTGTCATATACAGTAGAATCCATATGAAACATACGCAAGTATACAGTTGCAATGTAATAAAGTGTAACAAAAAAGCAAAGCATATGAATTATTTTGCCTACTGAACACTAAAGATGAATTTTGACATTTTCTTTTTTTAAATAAATTTGCTTCAAAAAGCAAAAAGCAAAAAACTCAAAATCTCTGAAAGTGGCTCAGAATTCCTCCCTGCAGCTGATTTAATCTGTTCACATCCGAGCCCCACGGTTCGTAACATTTGTGACCAACAAGGACATGAATGAAGTACTTCCCGCACAGCCCCTTACTCATGCGCAACATACAAAAATTATGAGCAGTAATAGGTTTTCCAGTGCTATCACGTAATCTGTGCTTCCCAATTGGCGAGGTTTAGAAACTGCAGCAGGGTTAACTTTAAAAAGTTAGCCTGTGGTGCTCCTCATCCTGCGATAATAGGCCTGTCAGTAATGAAGAACAGGCTTGTTGCCAACAGGTGGTCTCTTTATAAGACCGGAGCCAGAGCACTCAGGATGGGGAGGAAGAAAAAAAAAAAAAACTGCCATGGCAAAATGTGTCAGAATCTAATGTTCTGCAGAGTGAAAAGCCTGTTTTCCGTCTTTTGTTCCCAGCCAGAGATTCAGCCTTGTTCCTCATTGTTCGGGGCACAAACGAGCAACAGTCTTTTTTGACACGGAGCCACAGATGAATAAAGACTGGAGCTGACTAGTCACAGGAAAGAGCTTTCTTTTTGGAGGGCTTGGAGCCCATTAAGAGTTTGCGAGATATGAATGGATATGAATCCTCTCCTTCGACCCCACAAAAAAAAAAAAGAATACAACTGGACGCACAGAAGACAAGGAACACCTCTGTGTCTCTTTTACCGAGCTTCCCAAGTACATTTCAAGACACAGAGCAGACGAGGGGACTGATTGACAGGCAGGAATTACATAGAGTCAATAGGAAGTGAGTGGTTCATTGTGATTTTAAAAGGATACGTTATGCCCATCCAACCCCAGAGCACTAACCACTGACACTAATGTCAACATATTGACTTTAAGAAATCAGCAACATTGGGAGAAATCAGGAAAAACTTACCACATTGCTGTGTATGACATTTTAATGGAAAAATAAAGGTATCATGTAAGGTGTACCTTCACACTAGGACCAGATAATCATAAGATATTTAGCAATCCATGTCATTGCAGGCTCTTCTCTGCACGTTTGGCTCAGTAGGCAGATGATGGGTGGATCCCAACAAAAGCAGCACACCAAATACAAGCTTTTGTCCCGCTCCATAATCCATTTGTTACACTCAGACCAATTTGTCCTCATTAACCCTCATAAGGGGGCTGTGTCTGAGACAAAAGCTTCCAGGGAACAATGAGAATACCCAACCCTCTCCCCACATTCATATCGACAGAGCTCAAGTGCCCCCCGCCTCCCCTTTTCTGCACATTGTGGTCCCCTCGTTTCTCCAAGGGTTCCAGTTGTATGAGTGAGAGAGACGGACAGAGCCGTCAACAAGCGGGGTACACCTGAAAGACGGGGTGAAAAGAAACTTCCTCATTTCCGCTTCGAGAATGAAATATCTCCCCCCCAAAGCTACCCCCCCCCCAAAAAAAAAAAATCACAATGCAAGATCCTCTGTTTTATTCAGGTCACTTCATCAATCAAGTCTGAAATAAATCGTGACAGGATGTAAAAAGAGCGAAAACAAAGAAGAGGAAGGGGAGTTACAGTAATTTCTGAAGACGTGAGAAGGGTGGACTTCTCTGTATATGTCAGTTTGTCACACCTTCAGCATCGTTCGCTTTAAAACTTTTCCTCACTAGAAAGACTTTCACAAGTTTTAGCAAAAACAGAAACTTCCCAGGAGTTGCTTGAATCAAAGATATTGACCGGAGTCTGGCTGATATGTTCCATGCATTTTGTTTAAAGCAGCTCACACTATGGTTTTTCTTTCTTTTCAGAGAAACTTGCCTCCCACAAACAAGACTCAAAAATACAACGAAATGAGAGGTAGGCTTGGTTAGCAATGAGACATCAATATATGTCCTATGTAGATGTCTTTTTCACCACTGGTTTATCAACAACAACCTTATGCTGCTTAGACAGAACACAACTTTGCTATGTCTATTCAAATGAAAACCACTCTGGGCTGTAGAGAGTAAGTACCTGAGATAATGAACTTTTAGTACTTTCATGAACTTGTTACTTTTTACCATGTGCTATAAAAAGAAATTCTCCCAGTTCAAAAAGGAGAGACCAACACAAAAGCTAAAGAATAAACGTCAAATCCGATCAGAACAGTCGTGAAAAGATCCAGGTCAGTCACAAGGGATATTTTACCTGGTGCATTTACTGCAATACTGAACCACTTGGTATCCACAAAACTGTACGAAGATCAAACCTTTAAGTTCATTCCTAATATACTTAAAAGATCAAGCAACTGCAATAAACGTCTCTAACCTGCTAACTGGCTGCTCTGTTGATTGGAATGAAGTGCATGTAGGTCTGGTTAGTTTTTAAGACCACTGTTAAAATAAAAAGAAATGTTGCTTTTACTGAAATTATATAATGTCACAATAAAAAGAAAAAAGAAATCACAAAATTTCAGTGTATGTTCTGTGGATAGCTCTCAGTCGCTACTCAAACTGGAAATATTCAAAAAACGTTTTCTTAGTTTATGATATCAAGCTGTTGAATAACGACTAATTCATTTTAAGCAAATGATTATTTGGCCACTAGGGGGCACACGGCTAGCGTTGTTTGCTGCAACTGAGATATGGAAAACAAATCAAATGAGACAGTGACATCACAGCAAATGTAATATCAACTCATCCAATGCCGTTGGACACAAAATATTCCACATCCTTCATCCCAATGTGCACGACACTTAAACAGTTCTGTATCATTTATAACCAAGACCTGAACATGATGGGAATGAGATTTGAGGTTTTGGTCAATGTGTTTCATTTGTAACGTACAGTATGTTTTTTTTTTGGTAAGCCGTTATAAATGACAAGAAAACAGAAACAGCATGGCAGCAGATCAAGGAAGGAGAAAATCTCCAAAGCTCATAACTTTAGCAAAGGGCGGTTTCTTAGGGTCACGTAGCCCAACAACTACCTTGTTCAGGCTTTTGTGCACAGCTTTTAGAATAATTGTACTGGGTGTTATGTGTGCACCATTAGCACTTCCATACATAAACTCCTTATTGAAGCAGTACAGTGGTTCATGTTGAACTTCCTTTGAATGTCTTCAATTTCTTAGGATTCACAAATGGCTCTTTAGCAGAGTAAATATCTCAGTTGATAATGCAAAAATAAAACAGCACAACAAAGCACCATCTTTTTGCCATCACATCATTCGCTGCTATTTTTAAAAGTTATCCAATTTTAAATGTAAAATTTATGTCTAATTTGAAAATTAAAAGTGAGCTTTAATGAGGGTTACAAAGTTTTCAAAGACAGACATGTCTCCGACGCAAGACATAAATACGAAACCGTCAAATCAAAGACAAGTTTTCCCCAAAACGCAGCAGCTCTTCAGGTTTTCTCATAAATTGGAAACGCATAATTATTCTTCAGCGACTTGCTCAGTGAAAAATCCACGCGCACAAGCCTTTTATGTACATGTCACAGTGTCAAACGCAGCGGCATCCCATTTAATGCTGGTTTGTTGGGTCTCCAGTATGTTTTCCAAACAGAGTTGCAGTAATCAGGTCATTTGTTATAATGACAACCATTAGGGGTGATCATCGTCACACAGCGGTCGGGAAGATAAATCAGGTGCTCTCTCACAGAGGTTCCTCTCGATTACACACACACACACACACACACACACACACACACACACACACACACACACACACACACACACACACACACACACACACCTTCCCGTCATTACCGAAGATTAAATTACCAAGCCTCTGATTTTAAAAAACATTTTCAGAATTATTTAAGGGTGCATTATAATTTGGTTTGATATAGTTTCTATTTAAATCAACAAAATAACTTAATTTGAAGGGATGGATACTTAAACTCAAAACAAGACCTGAAGCTTTCAAAATAAATTAAATAGAGGTTTTGATTATTATAATACACTTTTATTTCTAGATTGCTTAAATGTAACCCGACTAAAATATGAAAGCAAACTTATCACATTACATTGTTCACTCTTAATCATGATTAAATTAGATATATCAATTATCTAACAGAGAAGAAAAGCAAAAACATGTCTTTAAAGAACAATTACAGAGAAAGAAAAATTAAGGGAATCCTTCAATGATGCATTGGAGCTCAATAATAAAACGAGTGAATACACTGATACAGACTGTGTTGTGTGTTTGGATGTCAAAGACGCCACAATGTTTGACAGAAAAGAAAACTATCCAGCTACAGAGGTGGATTAATCCACAAAAATCAATGACACAGCCAGACCAAACCATTTCTGAAAACATTTAATTGCAGGGACTCCACATGGTGCAGCTGTATGCCCACCAATGGATCTCTCAGGGCTTTTTCTGATTGTTTGGTCAGAACCATTCAGACTGGTGACTTTAGGAGGCAACTATCCTAAAGGAAAAGATTCCTTCTCTTGAAATGATTCCTGTTTTTGGGTTTGATCAACTGTAGCCTTTCTAGTACAGCTTTTATTCATTTCAGACACCAAAAGGAAGCGATACCTGATCAATACACCAGAAGTTTAACTGGCTTCATGTTAAACTCCAACTAAAAGTGATCCTGTATTTTTTTTTAAGTGGTGCATTCAAGCGTTTGACAGAACGCAGTAATTTATAATCATGAAACATAAAATTTAAATGACCAAAATGTTTTCAAGTTGATAGCATAGTATAGGTGTACCAAAGGTTTTCTTAATTTTGGATGATCGGGCGAAAAACTATTTTATCCACTTCTGCAAAGGACTGAAAATCAGTCACTGTCCATTTTTGTTCAGCACGTCGTGCAAGTGCAAGAGTCACGCAGTTCAATGACTTTGTCGTTACATTTGGAGCAAGTTTAGAGGCAAAAAACATCCAAAAGGGAAAAGTCAGACAAGATTGTGTTTTTTTTTAGATTGATGATCAGCCAGCAAAACTGAAAATTGGTGTATTCCTAATTCATAGCTCATATCTTTGTTTTTCCTGAGTAAGAAAAAAGAAATGCAAAAATCCCTCAAGACCCAAACACAAGCCTTCACCACCATATATGGTGGTACATGACTGAGTACATAAGGTATCTGGATCTAGTTTAGGGTCAACAAAAACTTCATCATCACAAAAGTAAACAATTCTTTACCTGTAAAATGAGGGATTGATGCAAAGTCAGTGATTCTATGCAATCACCTGGGCCTCCTTAGAAAGATAACTTTTTACAATTTAATTATATGCTTAACTGTTGTAATTTTATGATTATAATTAAATTAAGCAGCATGTATTCAAATTAGCATCAAACTATTTGATTGTAATGCATCAACTGACTCTAAATCTCTACATTTGCATATATTTGTGATTTGGATCTAATGGTGGGTAAATAAACAGAGGAATAAACGGGCAAACAGGACAAACTGTATTCGGATCAGCGTGGTTTTAAAAGTTATTGACGTGTCTGAGGCCTTGGCAAGCGTTGACAAAAAGGCACACGACGCTTATGGTGAATTCTTGACCGGTTTTATTGAGCTTAGTCGCATCAGAGCGGACAATCGGTCCCGTATCCCGGCCCAAACTCAGAGACCCTCTTGAGGAGCGCCGCTTTCACTGCGCTGATCTTCTCATCCAGCTCTGTGAGAGTACAGGCCTGGAGGAGACACAAATCGGATGTTGAAATTTGATCGGCAAACAGACGAAACGTTGCTCAGAGGAAAACAGAAAAGTGCTGACCTGAGCGGTGGACGTCTTAGGGCGCTTGTGGAGGTGACTCTGCAATGGAAGCAAACATTGAAACTTGTTGATTTGTGCAAATTTCTGAGCAGAACCAAACTTACAGACTTTGAGTGACTTGTTAGAACAAAAAAGAGGGATTAATACAAAGAAAACTAGACATAGCATGCGATTTATGAGAAACCCTTGGAATATTTTTTTCCTTATTGGATATTTTGACAATAGAGAGAGCAAAATTGTGAGGGTATTATTCTGCAAACGTCCTTGGTTACAGTGGAAAAGGAGAGGTCCTACTGCTCCTAGCAATATGTTTTAAATTGGTATCTGCTTTGCTCCATCTATAAAATCCTTTAGAATTGCTTATGGAGCCTTCTCTATGCCGAGTATTAGAATGTTGTTCCTAAAATCATGGGCCAACTGTGCGCCGCTTTTCACTAAACACCAAACTACAGCAGGGAAAAAAAACAAGAGGAGGGATGGGGGAGGAGACTCCGAATATAAAAGACCCCCATCTTCATTCGTTTATTCAAAGACACTCGACATCTCTCGCTCTGCTCACACAAACATGCAGCGAGTCAAAAGCAGATGGAGAGCAGCACTTGCACAGAAGCGGCATGCTGTGCTGAGAAATACTAGTATGAGGAGACATGCAGCATCTCAAGCACCCTTAGACAACCAACACGCTGGACAGACTTCTTTAGCTTATCAAATCGAGTTTGATGGACTGTGCCGATCCTTTGCACGTTTAACATGAAACCATCTGAGAATCTGGACTAAAAAGAGAGGGAAAGCTCACATTTTTCTACAGTCAGCATCTTTAATATTGCTTAGTTGCTGATTTCTGTGGCACATAAACAGAATCTTTCTCTATGAATGAGTTGCTAGCCCTGTTCTGTTCAACTTGACTGCTTCGCTGATGTGAAACTTTTGCTGCCGTAGTCTAAAAACAAGAGATTCTTCTTGTGTTTCCTGTTAACCTCAAACATTGTATTGACCCTCAATTAAATTTGTTGCAACATTAAATGTTGGAAGTATGGAAAAACCAAACTGTAATCTACATGCTGCATCTTAGGAACAAAGTCAGATCCTTCTGAACAGTCTTTGAAATAAAGTACTGTTGTCACATTCCTAAAATAATAGCTGTAGTAATTTTTTTGTGCCAAAACTGATTTTAGCAAATAACAAAAATAACGCTCTCTCTTTCCAAAAGATATTTTAGGCAATTTATAGCAAAACATGACTTAGGAAGGTGTCAATATGCTTTTACTTCTAGTATGTTAGATTATTTTGCTTTTCCTGGATTATCAAAACAAACATTTTCAGCTAGAAGAAAAAGCTGATGCTAGGCTACAAAGTAAAACTAAAAGCTTTGAGTGTACGTCCACGTAAACAAAACATTGATTTTAAAATACTTCACATCGATTTAAAGCTTGAAACAATCTGGTTTCTGAAACGCTTACTGAATAAATCAGGCACACCTTCAGGCGGTTCAGGTACAGATCTGCTTACACTGAGAATCAATTCGAAATCTGATTTTGTTCTGTCACTGTCAAAGTTTTCTGGAACGAAACCTAAATTTCGTGTTTTTGCTCATTTCATTTATTTCTTTTTCTCTTGATAACTATACACATGTTTGTTGTTTTGGATAATCTATATTTATTGTTTGCACTTTTTTTAGTTTTTAAATTGCCTCTTAAAACACCCTAATCATGGTTATGGGTAACGTATGAATAAATAAAGTTGACTGGACTTGCTCTGGCCTAAATGTTCAAGCACCTGCAACCGAAGTAGATGCCTTTTGTTTCCAATCCACCAAAGCACAACTCGAGTAGCGAAATGTGTTGAAGCAAGTGAAGCATAAAAGATGAAACTCCATTAGCGTCTCGCAGAAACTCCTCTCGGTGAGTAGATTTCAGGTTGAACCGATTGTGAACCAGTACTCCATGTAGCAATTTGGCCATTGCACACCTTTAAAATGCCCTTTAAAAGCTTCCTTTCAACACACACTCAATCTCAGTTCCTGCTTACTTTTAGCACATGCTGTCATTTTCCATTCAAACACAAAAAAAGAAATGGCAGGTGAGTCAGTTTCAAGTCTAAATGTCCAGCGCAGCCGTTAGCTGAATCTCTTAGCTTTTCTTTGCCACAGCCAAGGTAAACAACGACATAAAGTAAAACTTGGTGCAAAGGAGACATCACTTTAGGTTTAGCGAGTGTGTCTCGGAGGTGAAATGACTATTTAAATCCGAGGAGGCGCACGACTGTCGCCTGACAATAGCAGAGACTCAAGTGGCCTAAATGGGCTCAAATAAATGAGGTGAAAATCGCAGCAATATACACATATATAGTGACACTATGATGATCTATTGCAAAGACCCTCAGCTCAGACACAAGACGCGACACTACAAGCTGTGCTAATTGCACGAAACGGTATAGACACCTGGGCTCCGAAGAGAGGATGGGTAAGTGTTGGGAACGCTGAGTGGATGCTGGAAGGTAAATCTGAATGCGTTGCCTGCGATTTAAATGGTGCAGCTAAGTGGGCAAATAGGTCACTAGCAGAGTTCCCTGACATTTACAGCATTTGTACACTCTTAGAAACTTTTGCTTTTCCACATTTTGTCACCTTGCAGCCACAGGTTTGAGTGAATTTTATCGAGATTTTATGCAACTGACCATCACAGAGTAGAGAAAAAAATTCTGAAGAAGACGTTTATATTCCGCACCAACTGAGTCGATACAAGGTCTGGATGGGATGGAGAGCATTCGTGAGCCACAATTATCAAGATTGAAAGTTGGATTTGGGTCTGGACTTTGACTGGGCCATTCCGTTTTAGCTGCACATAATTTCTCTCGCTGCCTCTTAACGGATATCCTCCCTGCGATTGCTTTTGTTAATTTAGCTTCATCGACTCTGACCAGCTTTCCTGTAGAGATCTCCCTTACTCGGTGCTCAAGGTGTTTCCCACAACACAAGCATAAGAATCTGTGAGAATAAAAGACAAGTTCTGGTCTGATCTGAGCGCCACGCCTTCTTCCACTTGTTTGCTTCCACGTGGCTTGTGGCAAGGTAAAAATAGAACCTTTTTTAAGTTTCTCTTAAATGTAGGACAGATTTCAGGAATCCATAAAAAATAGTTAATCGGATAAACTCAAACACAAGATGCATTGACGTTTGTGTGCAACAGAAACGGATGGGACTAAACGTTTACTTTCTCTACAAACTTTAGAAAATAGTTTTTTAAAATCTATATTCCATCCATGTACTATCTCACTTCTTTCTGCTCCAGCAATATAGCTTTATTGTATGTGTAATAATAGTATGAATCAATTGGAAAAGGGTCTTCTATATTTATTATACATCCCAAGGACTCACAGTGGACTGAAAGTACTCAGGAGAGAGTCCTTCTAACTCTAGGATGCGATCCTCCATCTTCTTCAGCCTCTGGTAAACATTCAAAGGGACTGGACCCACTGGAAAAAACAACAGCAAAACACATCAGGAATAGATTTACATGATCAGGGTTTCACATAGTGGCTTCGATAAGAGCAAAAAATATATTTGAATGGTTAATAAAAGAAAATATGGGTTACCCATTTCTCTACTTTTTATGACAGATACTTTTTTTCCATCTTACTTTTTTAAACTTGCACGTGTTTCAGCCATTTTATATCAAAATCTGAAGCATTATCGAGGGTTTTTTAAAGTTTCACCTGGTGGGAGTCTGAGATGAGCCTCAATGTTTTGGAGCCGCTCCTCTATGGCTGCGTTTCCACAGTTTCGGGTTGTTGGCCCCTTCTGATGCTCCCCAGCATCTCCTTGGCCCCCGGGGCTACGAGTCTGGGGCCCGTAAGTGTTTACTACTCGTGTGACTGCCCAGCCATAGGAACATAAACAAAGGCTGTAACTCAGGAGTAGTCGGGAGTGAGGTGAACAACAGCACTCATGGTTGTGGTCATATATAAGTGCGTGCAACACCGCAAACAGACTGAACGCAATATTTGGTGGGTTGCCATAAATCAACAGACATGCATGCAACACTCTGTATGCAACTTTCATTTTTTCATTGTTATTAACGTAGACTCGTGGATGTGTTGATGTCCCGTGACTGCAGCAGATCGTCGACAGTTCTTACCTTTTACGTGGCTTTTAAAGCCCGGGTACGGCGTAAAGACTGCGTCTGTCCTCGCACAGCTGTTTTCTACAACAAATAAAATTCCACAAAAATAGCATTCAGATCGTCTCAGTTTAATTAAATGGCTTGTGTGGGAGAAGAAAAAAAAGAAAAAAAAAGAAGCATCCATCACACACATTAACTGCAGCTTCTCGTGATTTTGTGTTACTGGTGTCTCAGACGGGCTTTGAATTTCAAGCAGGTCCCCCGTCTCATGTTTTTCTGCACAGAACGGGCTGCATTTTAAGGCCGAGCGTGTTAGCTACTTCAGGCCCCCTCTTGGAGCAGTTCAGCCTGACCTCTCGCCTGTGGAAATCAGCTCTCTCCCAAACATTGGCAATCTGTGTGCAGGCTCCCTCTCCACCCTGCCCCCCTCCCCCACCCTCCCCAGCCCCTTTCATCCCTCTCCTCCCTCCAGCCCCCCTCCACACTCCCAACCTCTCCTCCGTTCTCACCCTGATTGCAGTCGATCACGTTGCAAAACTCGCGCACATTGTTTTCATTGATCTCCATCTGCTTGCGTTCCATAAATGCAGATATTCTTCGCTCAATCTGGAAACACAACAAAGATAATGGGACACAATAGATTGATGAGGTACTGATCAGTTTGAAGAATGCAATGTTTCTTTTTTTTTTTGTCCTAGTTAATGTCGTGCAACAGGGCGATGTGGTGATTTGTATTACATAGAATGAGAAACGCAGCGTTAAGACATTAAATTCAGGCAGCAAAAAAGAAAAAGGAAAAAAAAAGTTAGATTGCTTCAATCATTACATGCTGGAATATGAATATGGTTTGCTTGGCTACCAAAATAAATGCACAACAGAATGCCGCCTCTTGTCCTTCATCCACATGCAATCTCAGAGTAATGAGCATCCACTTCATAATCCATCAAGGACCTGGCCCTCTCTCAAAACCCACTAGCAATGTGGTCTGTTCTACCCCAGCACAGCACTAAAGCGCCCCTCATTCTCTGTCGAAACCCGGTCTATCAGGTCCCCGTCGAGCGCTAGGCGCACGTCACGCTCACATCCTCGGGAGCAATTACTTATGATTATTCATTTGGCTTGACGAGAGCGTGAAGGGCTCCAAAATGTCACCGCCAGAACAGCTGACGGATCCGGCATCCACGCGGACCAACCTCTGACTTTCCGGCTCGGATCTGGACCATGACGTCATCAGTCTTGCTCTCGGCTGCCTCGGCGCCGGGCCGGCGGAGCTCTGACGACGCAGCCGTCTGCTCCCTGGGGGAGGGTGACGCAACAGATTTGTCCCACGCGCTTCCCTTCGCAGAGGCGACGCCCTCAGACTCCATGAGCGTCCTCAGGCTTTCTGAGACAGCCTGCAAGTAACGGAGAGATAACACGCTGTCCAATGAGGAATAAATAGGAGTTACAAATATTACCAGATATTTCTGTGTTATAATAGAGAAAAGCATCCCATGATACGTACTGCAATAGCTCTTCATTATTGCAAATAATCATATCATGTTTATCAATTCAAACACAAATCTTACTGGGTATTTTTTGTCTGATTTTAGTGCCAATATCTTAGTGCACTTGAAGTAGGACAAAACTAACTTACAAATAACCTTTTAGCAGAAAATTGGAGCGTTATAAGTAAATAATTTCTTAATAATAATAAAAAAGTACTAATTATACTGGCAGATTAGTTCACTTATAACAAGATATTTCTCCATGTTATAAGTGAACTAATCTGCCTGTGAAACTAATGTTTTTGTTTATTAATATTAAAGAATTATTTATTTAAAACTAACTACTATACCTCGCTGAGAAGTTACTTGTAAGCTAGTTTTGTCTTATTTCAAGTGCACCAAGATATTTGAACTAAAAACTGGACAACTGACGAAATACTTGGTAATATTTGGTGTTTTTGTAGTGAATCCATTTGTGTAAACCCTTTCAACCACCATACAGTCGAATGATAAAATGTATCCACTGACGCTGTTACATAAACTAGCAAACACGCCTCCATTTTACCTGTAATTTGGCAATATGCTCCTGCAAACAGCCGTGAAGAGCTTCTGAAGATGATGACAGATTCACAGCGTGGTGGTTGACTTCTATTCTCAAAGCAGTATCCCCTAACTGGAGCTTCACCTGAAAACAAATGATACCAAAATTTAACTTAACATGGAAAAGCAGAATATTTAAATAGGTCGGAGATGATAACATGCAAACTGTACTGTACCAACTTATCCTGGCTGTTACCGTTCTCATATTTTCATTTATTCCAATTCGGACCGGTTCTGTTTAATTCTTAAAGACTATAAAACATAAATGATGTGCATTTAGTAGTTTTGATTGCTCTAAATAAGAAAATAATTGAGGAGATCGTCCCCATTTCTCCTATTTAAATTTTTATTAAATTCAGATCAGTATGTTGATGCTTTTACAACACAAAAATAGTGGGAGGTCTTCGTTTAAATGCAGAGAACAAATAACATTTGTCTGAACTTTACCTGATTTTCAAGGTAAAAATCAGCCAGTTCCAAAGTTTGGCTAATTGGTGAAACTTAACAAAGTCGAAGAAAATTAAATATACAAAAATGTTACTAGTAATAACGAGACATTTTCTATATTAATCAGTTACAGATGAATACTGGCTAAAGAAATGTAAATACCCTAGACACAGTAACAGGGTATTTTTCTTTTTACTTCACTTGACAGGAATACTGGTCTCTCTGGGCAATAGCACATTATTACCTCAATAAACGTTTTTCTCCAATTTTTACTAAATGAATAATAAAGGTTTAAGAAAAAAATTGTTCAAGTAATGTAAAAATTAGTTTGTGATGTTAATTTCCTTTTGTAAACAAGCTTGTTTGCAATGCAATGGTGAGTATTAAATAACACAGAAGAAACTTTTAATATTTTTCACCTAATCCATAATGGGTGTGCCTTTGTTCATTCTTATGGTTATTTAATTTAATCTGAAGCATAACTAAAATATAACTGGTTATTTAAAATATCTAAAGAGAACATATACGAGACAACTTCTTCGCATTTACATCTGTTTAAATATATATTTTTTAAAAACCGAGTGAATATTTCAAAATGAAATTGACAAGATTTATGGGCTGGATGTTGCAGGATTTCAGTACTAAGTAACGTTATTCTGTCCACTCTAAAACTAGTAAAGCATTACTATTGCACGTGAGACTACATTTATTAATGGTCAGTCGAAGAAGAAAGAAAAACTAAATGACACAATTTAAGTAGCAACCATTGTTAACGCATAACTAAGGACTTATAAGTATTAAAATCTGCCGGAGAACCAAGCAAAATAGTCCAACAGCATCAAAACAATGAATGAACGGGGAGCTAGCCGAAGCTAGCGTCAGGTTGCTAAAGGTAGTAGCATGAGGCTAACTGACGACCCAGACTGAGAGGCCCAATTTTCGGAGTGAATTCAACTTAAACCTTGTTAACCAACCTGTTTTCCAAAGTCTGAAAGGAGCCTCAGCATCACATCCACGCAGTCCCTGTAACTGGACATTTCAGTGGGTTCTTTGGGAGGAGCGTCATTTCCACTTAGCTTTGTTGTTTCCGCCATTGCTGTTCAAGGACCTCAAACTACTACGCGCTGATTGGTTGGAAGACCATGAACGTGGTCACGTGACTGATGACTGCGTACTGAAGGGCCCTGGTGGTCAGAGCTCCACAGCTGGGAAAGCACAACACTTGCTGATAAAAGGATTTTTCGAAGTTGTAATTTTTGGGATAAATGGAAATAAACACCCTTATGTGTTGTACTTAATTTATGCCGAGATGAATTGAAGTCAATGACGTAATAAATAAGGCATTCAAACTTTTTTTTGGTGCAAAAACCCTGCAAACTGCACTGTAAAAAAGGACGACAGGAGTTTTAAATTTAAGCAATGGGATATTCTCGCTCTCCTCAGTGCAAAATGTGTGTAAATCCTGCAAGTTGTTGCTTATTTAAACCAAAGCAATGCAATGATGTTTCTGCTAAAAGTCCCTCATGTGAAAAGCAGGAGAATCTTTAGATTTAATAGAACATAGAATATTGAAGAATGATGCTAGTGATGACAATTTAGGCTCATTCTTTGTCTTCCTGTTAAAAAAAAGATGCACATATTCTGTCACAAAAACATTGATTCGCATCTTGACTTTATTTATGTCTATTTTAATAGTCATATTTTATTTGAGTTTGTATTTTCCCAAATGCTTTTATTTCCTACTTATGATAGTGGCTGACATAAACAAAACATTTTAAAGAAGTTTTAGCACATAGGAGTGCTGTAACAGTTTAACTAGTACACAGGCAGGCATTAGGTTGGTTAGCATAAGGAAAACTGTTTTAATATAATTATTTTGAAAGACAAGATTAAATTGACATTAAATGTGGAGTTCCACAAGGTTCAGTGTTGAAACAGAATCTTTTTAATTTGTATTTTTATCACATTTTTGCAGTAACTAGAAAAGTTGAAAGTAATTTATTTACTGATGGCATTTTGTTCAGAAAATTACATTTAAATCCTTGTGGAAAAATAATAGTTGGAAAAATAATTGAACTCAAAATGCAATGATTTATCTAACAAATAATTACATTATTTTTAATGAGAAAAAAGTGTAATATTTTTGAAAAATGAAAGAGTTAGCATGATTAGCATGCTAACAAATGGCTCTTCGGTAATGAATAATCATTTTTAACCTAATATGAAATTTCATGTAGAATACATAAAAACTATGCAAAGCAGACATTTTTGCAAAGGAAATGTTCTGCATTCATCAGTGCTTTAATTATATATATATATATATATATATATTCACACATTTTTCCACTTTTGAATCCTCTTCTGAAGTTTGAAGTTTGGGAAAACGTCAATGTTTCTGACACCAAAATATTTTTATTTTGCAAAAAGGAAGAGCAATAAGCACATGTAGGTGCAAAACAAAAGTCTACTAATTAAATCATATAGTAACATTAAACAAAGAGTAAATATGTCAACTCGTATTTATGGTAATAGTTTTTGATTGAAATGATATGTACATATAAATGAATAAATTGCATAAAATTTAAAGTATATTTCAGTTTATGTATTGAGACTATGGTCAAATCTGGATATCATTTTTAAAAAAATGTTTATCTGCCGTTTCATTAAAAAAATCATATAACTTATTAAACCTATGGAATAACACTACTTGAGAAAGATCGTGTTGCATGGAGGTGTTTTCTTTTGGTTTATTTAAAAAATATATATATATTTAAAGATAGATAGATTCATGTATTTTTTCTGCTGCCACAGAAAATGAGCAGGTCATTTAAGATTTTGTACCCTTCTAGCTCAAAGAGTTTTATATACTATTTTAATTTTCCTGAAACAAAACAACCACAAAAAACTGCAGTTTATGTCCTTCACTTACAATTACATCCGTAGTACTTGGCCATTTGTCAGCGGGAAATTCTTGTAGCTACATTTGACTATATTCTCCATCACATACTTTTCAAACAGGCTAAAGAATGAGCACTTAATTATAAGAACATTGTGCCTCTGACATCGGTGGACCGAGCAGCAGGGCAGTGGGATGGGAACCTGGCCACAATGGTGTATTTCTCTGAGTTGAGTGACTGTGGGAAAATCTCCCTCCTCTATTCAGACATTTTTTCCTTCTTTTCATATAATGGGGAGAGAGAGAGAGAGAAAGAGAGAGAGACTGATGAAGGAAACAACAGAAAAAGAACAATTACAGGCAAAGAGACGGCACAGCACATGCACTCAAAACTCAATAATGCTCTTTTTAGAAGGGTTAATCATTTCAGGAAGGGGTCTGACGATAAGCCCTTTTTCGGTTAATTCATTTGCAGGGTGATATTTTTTCACCCCAAAACAGGAAAGGAACTGTAACACTTGACATGGTTTGACATGCTGAGCAGTTGCTAAATGTTCCCACACAGCAAGGAGCTCTGAAATTAAAAAAAAGAAGAAGAAAATGTTTAATTTGCCTAGCTGCAGAATCAAGAGTTGAATTTTCTTTTTCCTAGACGTGGCACTTAAGGTGTGTCTGCAGCCTAAAGAATAAATTGATACGTTTTAGTTATTTTTAACATTTCAAATCTAATTGTAGACATTTTGCAGGCGTGGGCTTTCATCCCATGATCTTATCTGGTTATAAATAGAGCGAATAGTAATATTTATGTCATTATGTGCCACTTGAAATACCAGTACTTTTTAAGTCACAAGTAGTACTCCTCTTTGAAAATAATTTCTACATTACAGATGTTTCAACATATGGCTGATATAGTACTTTAAATATGTAATTAGTATGGGTTTAAGATGAATTTAATAACTTTGAATCAAACGTGAACCTTCTTTCACTTCTAAATTATAGATTTCTGCTTGCAATACTTAACAGTTTTCTTTCTTGTAGCTAAAAACACTGTGACATCGAACGACAGCTTTAAGCAACTACATTTAAAATAATAGTTCCTATACTCAGCACGACTCAATGTTTGACAAAGAAATGCACAGAAAGAATGCATCAGATCAAAAATTAGGCTCTTAAATTTGATTTTTGCAGAACAATGTGAATCTCGTATCAGCAGGTCACTCAACTGATTTGCTGTTTTGTTGAAAAGTGAAGTGTTACAGAAAAATCCTAATTTCCCAAACAGCTGAAGAAAAGGCTAAATGTACTGTTTTGTATGAGCAACACAATACATTTGGTTTTATTCTCCTGAACTTTGTGGGGAAATGTGGCACTGAAATGAGAGCACTGAGATTCTTTCATATGGGCAACATGGCTCAATGCCCAGGGCAGCATAGAAATAGGGGCAGCACAAGCACTCAACAATGTAAAAATGATCTGTCTGTCTTTTATGCACCAAACTATTTTTTGGTGCAGTCGTTTTTATGTCTTGCCAAAAAGGAGTGACCCAGAACGTTTGGCATATTGTAAGACTAAGAGGAAATATGGCTAAACGTAGCTCAAGTATTTCCTGTGGCTATTGGACCAATCCAAAACATATACATTTATACATTTTCATCAATATCTATATTATTTTTAGGTTAGTTAAACCTCTGCCTGTCACTGACCTCTACATTTTCGCAAATTGATCCATTTTCGTAGAAGGTGACAGAGTTTTTCAACTGTCCAGGTGTGTGTGTGTGTGTGGGGGGGGGGATAAAAAGAAAATCTAAACAAAAATGATGTCATTTCTTGAAAAACAAAGTACGGAAAACAAACGACTCACCGTCGAATGGTTGACAGAAAACTCCCAATATAATCTTCCGTTTGTGTTAATTTGGCTCGATCCAGATGTATTCTTCCGCGATTTTGGAAGACGCCAAGCACAAGCTTGAACCATATGGCAGCAACCATAGACATTAATACGTCTGATGGCAGCAACAGAAGAGATCCGAGTTCACCTCTGACCCGGAACTTAAAGTGTGACGTCAGTTTGGCCCGCCAAAATAAAATACGGGTTGATTATTTTGTGCAGGTGACACCTCTAGTTCCTGAGAAACAATTTATTCAAATGGATTGTAAATCTCCTCTCACTGAATTTTTTAAAAATACGCATCATTGATGCCACCATTTGAATCTGAGCGTTAATCCCGGAACTTCCATTTAGTAAGTTCACAAAAATGTTGAATAGGTCTACCAGGTTATATTAAACTTTTTTATATGCGTTTCAAAACAGGATACTAAATTAGATAAGATTAAAAGATAAAATAAGATATTTAGCTAATTTTGCTAAAACATGAAGGACCAAATACTCATCCTTGAGGAATACCCTTGGGATTTCATTTCACCATAGATTTTGAACAAGTTTTGTACTGGCATAAGGCTCACATTTAACTTCATTTATTGCTCAGTGGACATCCAGGGGGAAAACACCTTCTCCTTACTTTCTCAGGCTTTCATTTATATTCTCTGACATCCAACGTTCTGATTAGGGAAATTATTTTACTGCGGCGCCAAAAAAAAAGACCTAAGGTGAAACTTAGAAAGCTGAGCAACTGCTCCCTTTGAGTTATCTCAACAATCTTTAAAAAAATAAATAAATAGCACAAAATTTGGTTTGTTGTCTGAAAAACAGATGCAGTAACGATTGCTTGTTTTTATCTGTTGAGATGAATTCTCAGTGTTTCCCTTTAAAAAAAAACACACACACACACAACAATGCTTTCAGCCACCTGCAGCAAAGTGAAAAGGTCTGCTAGGAGCCCGGCTGCCCCACCGTGGCAGATGATGCTGACAGAGCCTGGAGCCCAGGAAAGGACAGACGGGATGAAGGATGAGCAGCATGTAGGGAGACAAGCAGATTACAGAGGCAAGCTTAGAGGAGGATGAGTCTGACTGTTTCGCCATCCAGGTGTTTGTACACAAAGAGCTATCACTTCTAAATCTTCATCCAGTTGTTTAAATTCGTTCATTTTAAAAGTACTTCCACTAAATGTATGAGATGCCGTTTTCTCATAGGGACATTTTTGCAGTGAAAGAATGTTCCTTAGAAATAGCAGGCGTACATGCGATATAATGTCATGAATGTTAGTTATTATTTTACTAACTACAAATAATATACAGTTTGAACTTTTGACCTGTATAGAGAGTACAGAGTTTAAAACATTGCAGCACATTGCATAAACAAATATTATAAGCGAAGCCAGAAACAACAAAATTCTCCAGCGTTTTAAATTCAAACCCAGGCAAACCCATTCAATAAAATGAAATGAGTTAATGTAATGAGGAAAACGCCACTCTCGGCTGAGCCTCCTCTGAAAGTTAGCTCTAATAGTTGGTAGGCAGGTGATTGCTTTAAGCCACTTCTGACTGTCAAGAGAGTTAATAATATGAACAAAGTACTGAAGATCCCCATAATGTTGTTAACCTGCTTTTATTCCTGGTGCCTTTCCAACCAGGTGGAGGAAAATCCGGCGCTTTAGTTTGACTCTGGCTCGCATTCACACGCGGGCCAGTTTAAAAGGTCTTGAACTCAAACTATTTTCAGATGATTTTGTTCCTTTTCTTTTCTTTTTTCTTCGCAGCGCTGCGGAAAATTATTGACCTATCTTGAGCTTTCCCATTTTTTGACACATCACCACTACAACTTCCTCGACATTTCCATGATAAACCTGCGCAAATTTGTGGCAGTAACGGAAAAATTGAAGAAAAAATATACTGTATTTAAACTTAGCTTGATCACAAATGTAATCAAAGAGATATTGACAAAAAAGCTATTAAAATATTACATCTGTCTCTGCATTTGATGAGCATACTTGTTGAAATTAAATAATATTTAATATATTTTCACACTGATGTAATTTGGCAATGTACAAATAAAAACTAATTTGATTTGACTGATGAAATGAGGACACAACTGTTCTCAAAGTTCTGTTCATGTGGCCCTGTGGAGTCCTGAGGGCCAGAAAAATAGTTATGGCGGTCCAGATTTGGCCCACGGGCCTTGTGTTTGACACAAAATATGTCTAAACTACCCATGTCATCAATCCTCCAAATATTCAGACAATAAAAACCAAAGACCCTGTTAGCTTCAAAGCAACTAAAACTGAGAAGAAAAAGGGCTTGCGGGAAATGACACATTATTTCCAAAAACGTCTTTCGTGCCAATCTACTACAAACGGCATTCCTCCACTGCCCAGGTTCAGTGTTTTAAGTGAGGAATGACCAAGTTGTCATATGACATGTTTCAGTCTGCGAATGTTGTCCTCCATGCAGCTGAGATGGTACTCAGCGGAGCCTAAATGGCTGCAGTGAAGTGCAGTGACTCAGAGTGCTCCAATCACTCAGCAGTCTTTCCCTGAGAGGCTCTATGTTGATAGTTTCCTTGTTATTACATCTTCAGTCAGAACTATAGAGACCCATCGGAGTCATGGCTGTCTGCCAAGCAGCAGACATGCACCGCCATGCATGAGATAGCTACAAATATAAGAAGGTAAACAACCAAAAACAAAAGAAAAAAGGGAGCAGTCATGAGGAGTGGCACTAGTTTTATAGTATTTAAATATGTTACATTTAAGGTATTAATTTTAACACCACAGAGTAATGAGGTTCAGTAGGATTATGATGTTGTATTGGTTTCAGATTAAATTAACACATCAAATCTTTTTTCTAACTAAAGTTTTTAACTGGCGATATTTTTTTTAGGTCTGATCTTATTTAGTTAGAAAAAGTTTGTATTAGTTTGCAGTACTGAACATTTAAACAGTTAAATTCATCTCATAAAGTGGTTTCATCATTCTGTACTTTTCCTAAATGAATCAGAGCAACAAGAAAAGAAAGTTTTAATGACCGTCAGTTCAGTCATGGAAAAAACCTACGACTCAGGGGTTTGCTGAACCACTTTTAGCATAATTTCTTGGAAGTATTTTATTTTATTTTTTCTTATTATCTCTCTTATTATTACAGAACCATTCTGGTCCAGTGATTTGATTGCTGTAGTTCACTGGGGTTTGAACGCATTCATTTTTCTCACTTTATAATACTCCAACAAGGTTATTTATCCAGACTTTGACTGACCTTCGTTAGCATGATCCAGTCTCAGATGAACCTCAACCAGTCAAAGGCTGACATAATAACTGCAAGATATACAGGTCTTGTAGGTCCAGGATAGGATCCCCAGTGCATTGGTGATATTTTTCTTCTAGGTCCAGTGTTGCATCCTGGATCCAGTCTACTGACAAATTTCACGAGTTGATCCTTTCTGGAGCAGCATTTGCCTTAGCTGCAGCTTTTTGGGTTATGAGTCTTTCAGCTTTGTACATTTAGAAACTAAAACTTTTCCCCCCCATTCCTTTTTACAAAACAGCTCAGTTGTGTAATGCAGAGGGCTCTGGACAGCAATGTTCAAGTCTCACAACTCATTTTCATTTGGATTTAGGTCTGGACTTTGACTGGACCATTTTGGTATGTAGATAAGCTTTGACCTACAACACAGTATCGTCATAGTAACTCTAGCTGTTTGTTTGGTGCTGATGATCTACTGGAAGGTGATCCTCCATCCCAGTCTAGTCGGTTTAGTTTTCATCAAACTTTCTTCTGCGGTTGCAGTGCTTTATGTTGGTTTACTGCGTAAAATTGCCAAAAAAGTACATGAAAGGTTTTGACCTCACCTCAGATAAATGCTTAAATCATGTGAAAACATTTTGCAAGGCATTGTGAGATGTAGGTAAACCAACAAAAAAGCTTCATAATAAATATGTTTTACATATGTAACTGTATTTTTGCTTTTCTCTGTACAAATACATTCATCAAACAGATATTACATCCAAGTCAGGTTTGCACTTGCACTTTGTTTCTGTTCAGCTGCATTAAGATGTGTAGGCTTTAATAAACATGTTTGTGTCGTAATGATGTCTGAAACATTATCTATCACGAGGCACAGTTAGGAAATATAAAGTAAAAGGTGGGGGGGGGTGTACTTCAGTGGCTCTTAAGCAACAGCTCTTTCCGCCACTGTTACGGTTTCTATGAATAAATCCTTCTGAATCTTAAGTGCAACATTAAAAAAAAAACCGAGTGCACAGCGTATTTCAACAGATGCGATATTTTACTTTTCCCTCAAAGTTCCTGGATTATCCATCTAACCTCAGTCTGCAAACCTGTCCCCCCACAAGCAAATCAGAACATATACCGTGCCCCCCTCTTGCCCTCCCACCTTCTCGCTTCACGTCGGCATCCCAGCCCCCACCTTCAGCTGCACCTGTCACCTGGGGGCCCCTGCCTACATTCAGGATCAATTTACATAACCTCATTTAGCAGTTCACAAATCAGAGCCATTAAGAGCTACTAACGGGAACCAAGGGTTCTAATTTAGCTTGCCTTTCACAGTGGGAAAATTGTTCAGTTCAGGCCTACAAATAAAGATCCAGGACTTAGCTTTGATTGTTGATTGTGATGGTAAATGTACAGATGATTAGAACAGATTTTCCCTCGTATTGATTTCCTGCCAAAACACAGCAGGCACTGGTCCTGCACTGGAAAAGCCACGAGAGGAGGGGAGCACAGGGGGAGTTAGCTGCTGACATTGATTTGTACGTATAACACGTTAAGCATAAAAATGGGAAATAAAATCAAAAAGTTGGTGTGTGGCAGTGCTGTTTTTTTTCTTTTTTTTATGTGTGTGTCTGTGTGCGTAAGCCAATATTTTATTCCGCACAGAAACTCTGCGGTTTCTTTTTCCTCCACTATTTAAATCCATTTACAGTCTATTTGAAGGAATTTGAGAGCGATTTCTCCCCCCCCCCCCGTCACCCCCCTGCTCCCCCTTCTCCTTCCACACTTCAAATAACAGCCGCAGAGAAGTTTAAAGGACTTGCTCGCTGCTTAAATCCTTTTATTTACGTTTGTGTGGCAATATGACAGTGGCAAAACCAATTCAGAGTCATGAATAGCTGGAGTCAAGAGCAGAAAAATTATTTTCAATCTGCATTCAATTTGGCAAAGATGGGGCTCATGGAGTAAAGAGGCTGATTCAGATTCCCACTTGTTTGCCGCTGAACTTGGTGGCATTATGAACATTTGCGTTTTTTTGTGGCGGGGTGGGGGGAGGTCGCTTGAGGAGGGTGAGGGGGGAGCATTTCTTATTTGGAGCATGTTTAATTAATCACCAAATCAACCCTCTTCTGCTCTGCATCCCCAGCCCCATATGTTTGCACTTGAACGCTGCAAGGCTTGCAGGACGCAGCACAGGAGATGCAACCAGCCGCCTACAGATTATGTCTGCGATTGCATAACAACAACCATCACTAGGTTGGAGAAGAGCTGCAATAACAGAGGGGCCAGTGGAGTTGGCGATGTTCAAACGGTCAGCTCTGCCAGACCCAGACTGTTTAAAAATAAAGCCTCCAGGGTTCAAGTCACACACACACACACACACACACACACACACACACACACACACACACACACACACACACACACACACACATATATATATATATATAAAAAGAAGGAAAAAATTAAAATGTATATGAGGTGTGATTCAGTAAAGTGGTTTTGTCCAGCTTTGGTCCTGCAGCTCGTTTTTAGTAGTTTTCACTTGAAGATAATTTATTACAAGTGTGCAGAGCAGGTTCAATGTGGGGGCTGGGAACTGGGAGAATGGTGCTTGAAAATGCTATAGCAACCAACAAGAGGTTGTGGGCCTTTGGTAAAAGCAACTCTGGTTTTGTAAAAAAAAAAAAAAATTGAGAGAGAGAGAGATAAGATACCAAAGGGACTGGGAGGGTGAAGCATGACATTTTAACAGCACTTTGTTAAACAACAGATCGTTTTTGTTCTTGTGGCAAGTAGGCAGTCTGAGTTAATGTGGGTAACATTTGACTGAAAACAGTGCTTTTTATGTCAAATGGTGTTAAATATGCTTCCAGAAAATAGCTGACCTCCTGGGATCAGCTTGGCTAAGATTCATTGTTTCAAACCAAAATCCGGTTTAATTAAAAGCTAATTTATCAGGTCGGACTGGTAAAATTATTTTTTAAAGTTTATCTGCATGGTTTCAAATTAGATAATCTGTAGCACATCTAAACATGTTTAGTGTTTTTGCGACTATACAAATCGATGGACGTTTAAGCAAACGGAGATCACATCTGGGGATCCACAAGGCTCCATTCTCGGACCACTTTACTTCAGTATCCGCTCTCATCTGCGCCAACATTAAAGTAACATCTATTACCCTTCTTCTGCTAACGACACACCTTTGCACTTGTGTGTCTCCACATGATCTAAAGAAATATCTGCTTATGACCTCAAATGAGTATTCAACCATTTCTAAATTAATTAAACAAGAGTATAGTGACAAGTCAAATAGTCTCATCTGCCAATAAATTGCTTTTATGTATCTCTAAATGCTTCTTTCACTTTTCAGAATTTTATACATGCTTCACCTGGAGTTTTGAAGCGTCTAGTTTTATTTCCATAAAGGATATTAGAACTCGACTGAGATGATGCAAAACTAGAAGTAGGTAAGAGTCACTACTTTATGTTTTCCAAAACAATGTGTACGGATCAGTGAGTTGAAGGTGCAGAACTTCTTTGGTCCCAGATGAAGTGCTCTGTTAGACTAGATGCGGATAAAAAAAATACACCGCTCACAAGAAACACTGACATGGTTATAGACTCGGACTTAACTAAATCAATATGCCTCTTGAAACATTGCCTGGTCAAAACTGGTTTTTATTTTTAGATAAATTATTTCAATCTTGTCTGCAGATCTCTGAGAAAATAAACCTGGCAGCTGAATTTGAGAATCATACATCTGGGCAAAACAATCTTCAAGAACTGATAATCAAACTAACGTTAATGTAACATACATAGGTTATGACCACAATAACTATGATTATGTCAACATTTTTTAGATTTCAGAGCCTGTTTGCTCAGTGTTTCCATTAAAATTTCCTGAAAACATGAGATGTGCAAAACCTGTCAGCTTCTCCACATCAGGACTGAAAAAAATCACTTAGTTGATCCGTTTGGGTTCACGTTTCTTCGCTATTTACTTGTTTCGTCTTGTGTCTCTTTCTCTTATTGCATATTTAAGGTTTTATGTGCCCACTCTGTTCCTCTGCTTGTCTCAGTGATCACCTGTCACACCTGTGTGTGTGTGTGTGTGTGTGTGTGTGTGTGTGTGTGTGTGTGTGTGTGTGTGTGTGTGTGTGTGTGTGTGTGTTTTATTCGTGAAAACCTTAAAGTGAACTGTCAGAAGAGCTGGACACCAGCCAGTGTCTTGTCCGTGACTGATCAGAAAAGTACCAGGGCCGAGGCAACTGTTACGGCTGCGCAGCCCACGCGAATTACTTTTAATGAACATGTAATTAATGTAAATAGACTGAATAGGTTTCAAAGCAAACAACGACTCAAATTGATTTGCATTTCTCTTCTTTAGGGCGGAGGAGCGGAGTGGGTGAGGGGGTGGGGGGGTTGTTCTCCAATTCGCCCTTTTGTCATGCGCCTCTATTGATCACTTCGTGTGTATCGCTCCGCATGTGTTTTCCTTCATTAAGAAATAACGGCTTCCTGATTACTCCCATCCCAGGGTTTAATGTTGCTTAATATCCACTTTGTTCCTGTGTCATGGCGGAGGGCAGCGAGAATAATGTGTGACTGGGTGGGCCGTGATTGGCCGCGCGGCGAGGCAGAGGCGTTTAGGCCGTCGGCTGTAAAGGGGGATCAGTGGAGGGGTTAGAAAAGCAGAACCTTTGCGGCGGGCTCCAGCTCAGCATGTGGTCCCTCTGGGACCCCACTCTGGACGAAAAAACACCACAATTTTTTTTTTTTTTTTTTTTTTATTTTTTTTTTTTTTACCATCAACAGGGGCGCTGCTAGGTACTTTTGAAAGGGGTGGCCAGATTGGAATAGCACACCTTCACCAAAAAGAGAATTTAAGGAGCTTTGTTATGGTTTTCTGATGCATGTGGGCAAGTATAGCAGGAAGAATAACAATATATGTAAATGAATTAACAATTAGAAAAACAAATAAACCTACACAGTAAAAATACCGGTGTTGAATTAACACCAAAAAGTGTCTATATGTGTCCAAGTCAACTGGTGTTAAATTCAACACTACAGAGTGTCACATTAACATTTACAGCGGTGTTAGTGTTAAAATGTGTTAAAAGTAACACCAGTGTAGTGTTGATCACAAAACATATTGTGGTGTTAAAAAAGTAAATAATTGACCCACAGTGTCAATATCAATCAAATCCAGTGGAAAATATTCTAAACAATACACAGAAATGGAAAGTAACTTTTCTTAAACCTATTTCAGTATTATAGACCAATGTTAATTTAAAAAAAAAAGGGTGTCAATCTTTTAACACTTTCAAAAGTGTTACTTTAAAATCAGCTTACTTAGACACATATAGACACTTATGGGTGTTAATTCAACACCGGCATTTTTACTGTGTATTATGTGTAATATTTGTTTCTTATAAAGCTTCAATACTACAATACTGCTGTTACTGCCAATATAAACAATAATAATGTTCTTTCTTTCTTCTTTCTTTCTTTCGTCCTTCCTGTCCAGTGTACTACTAGAACCAGATGTCATGTTGTGCCACTATAGTAACGTCTGCTGTGCAGCAGGAGTAATATCCCACTTCATGCCTTTCATAGAGCAGATCTGACACAGCAAGGCAACCTGTCCCACTGGTTTGACTAAGCTGGCAGAACAGGACACAAGTAAATAAGTTTTCCTACTAATGTCTTGAATTCAGATTCATAAAAAAAATATATATATATATATAATCCATATCAGACACCCTGACCACAGGGCCAACTGTCCTTCATCCTAAGGCTTTTTTTTGTGAGATAAATGTTTAACATAAATGCACGTCCATGCTGCCACTCTTTGGGGATTAGGATATAAGCCCCTTCTTCTGTTGATTTCCGTTCATTTAGCCAGCAAATTGACCAAGTTTTTTTTTTTTTTAATAATATAGGCTATATCCTACTGTGCAATTCAGGCACCGGAATTACATACAGTGACGACTAGCCAAAAAAATAAAAAAAAAGGGAAAAACTATTGAGTTGTGCGCAGAATTGCATGTTAGCTAATTGTTAATTTAAGCTGCTCGCAGTGGCTAATTATGTCAGCACAGCCAAGCCATTTGCATGATGGACCAGCCACCTGCCTGAAGGCGCTGCCAGGGCAAACTATATAATTACTGAACAGCAGTGGGGCAATTTTTGACTGTCGCCCCTTTTGTGTCACATGAATTCCTCGTAATGACATATTTCATTAGGGGGGCAAATATCACCCCCTCCTCTCGGGTGCGAACAAAAAAAAAAGAAAAGAAAAAAAAGGCACAAGTCTCAACAGGTCCTAATGTACGGGACCTATTTACATTCACCCCCAGCCTGTGTTTTTGATCAACCTGTAGTTATGTGCGCCTTTGCTGTGAGTTAAATGGACGAGCGGTGGTTGTTTCTCAGCAGCCGGTTAAAATGGACCAGGGCTTTTCTTAAAGTGATTGCAGCCTGAACTCATTAAGCTGTCAAATGTCTGGCTTTGGGATCTTGATTGCTTATTGTGTTGCAACATTCAAGGAATTTTTTTCTTTTTTAACCCAGCAATAGAGACGGATCCTATTCACTCCCAATGGAGAAATCATGGCTCACTGATGGACCGTCCGTCGGGTTTAGGATGATCTATGCAGTGGCGGTTCTTGCACATATAATGACCCGGATTTGTACCTCCATTTGGGACACTGCTATTCCACTAAAATATATATAAAATTACAGTTTTGCACATCCGTTCATGAGACATTCCAAACAGAACTGACTGCCATGTTTTAACTACCTAATGTCATGATCCCTGATGACATTGGTGGTGGCACCATTGTAATATGGGAATTATGGGAAAATAACTTTCTATGGGTTAAAAACAGACTTGAGATTGGCTTTCCCTTCCACCAGGACAATGACAATAAACATCCATCCAGAAAAGGCTTTGCTCAAAGTAAACTCACGTGATTAAATTAACTCACCTGTGTCAGGATTTTCCTTTTTTTTAAATTTTTTTTTATTATTATTTGAACACACAGTATGAGTTTATGAGGTACTTCTTCCTACTCCTTTTCAAGCATGTTAAGATTATTGTGGTACAAAAAAATTGCGTTTCTTTTGTGTTCCTTGTTTATTTTATGGTGCTATAATGTTCGAAATAAATAAAAATCCCAATTTTCAATACATTAATGTACTTTTGTTGTGTAAGTCAGTCCTTGACTGACCACTGACTTTGGGTGAAAATTGGGTCACCAGTACCTGTTTTTTTCTGTTTTTCCAACTCTATATTTTGACTCAATGGCATAGCAGATTTAAAAAATCTTCAGACATCTCAGATTAATTAGTGTTATGTGTTGAAAGTTGACTAAAACATATTATGTGATCATAAAACACACTAAGGCAGAGGTATACCTCAAAGCCTGAGCACAACATACTTGTCGAACGCACCACGGTCGCTGACTAACACCCACTACTTTTTTCCAGATTCATTCCACTAAAGATTTATTTTAGTAATCATAAGTGCTCTCTTTGGCATGCAAATCAGTTTAAACGCACTTTAGGTCTGACCATTTGAAAGGAATAACCTTGGACCATTCAACCCGTCATTAAATGGAGCAGTTATTCCCGCAGGCCTACAGAGCTGGCGGCGGCCCCCGGGTCTGTGTGGAGGGTCTGGTGTTAACGGGGTTAGTGATGGCTCGCTGCCTTCCAAAGGACTCCTGCTGGTACTGTACACAGACAGGACAACCCCGCTTTAGTCTGAGTTCATTTAATTGGCATGTTTAACGTGAGCCCTGCAGGCATGGAGCAAGAGAGGAGCCCGCATAATGACCACACACACACACACACACACACACACACACACACACACACACACACACACACACACACACACACACACACACAGACAAACTCGAGAGTTAAGATCCTCCCGAGGATCTTCTTATCAACCAAAGTTGAAGGTTTTAAGGTGGGAAGTTTAAAAGTAGGTGAGCTGTTGTTCTACTGGGGAGACAAAAAAAATAAAGAAATAAAAAGAAACAATAAAACAACTTGAACATTTTTTTAAAAATCTGTTTAATTAGGATCTTGTGTGCTGGACAAACTTGTGGATATTTGTGAAACAACTTCTCTGGCTTTGAACACCTGGCAGAGCATACATCACGTAAAAATGGACAAAGCATCCAAGCCTTCCAAGATGTGACAACTGTCAGACTGCTAAAAGGGAGCTTTAATCAGAGAAGAGCCGAGAGAAGTCCAATGAAACTCTGGAGCAGAGACGGTTCCTGCATGATTGGCACCCTGGGTGGGCCCCTTCTTCGTCCCCTTTCTTTTTCTCTCCCAATCAATTAAGATGCAAGAAATGATCAGAGGTTTTGGGGAGAGGCCGATAAAATACGTCTCATTTTGCTGACATATATTGATCCAGACCTTCCTATTCCTAGGAGATGGTAAAATGCCACCAACTTCACGTGTAAAAAACACAATATAAAACTTAAATATAACATACAATTATATTTTGTTATCTTGATGCTCGTGTTATCCCTAACAATCCGCCCACATGACCCACAAAGCGGCTCAAGTGGGTGAACGACTCTTGGTTTTCCCTTCACAAACCTGCCGTTTGCAAGAACATGGAAAACGCTGTGCATGGCGACAAACTGACATAGCATGTGACCTCATAGTGAAACATGGTGGTGGGCATATCATGCTGAGGGGATGTGAAGCTGATGAGAAGCTTGTCAGAGTTAACCAGAATCAAACAGATATAGGAAGAAAACCTGTAACACGATGTAAAGACCTTGAAATATTGGCGGGAGGTCCACTATTTTGGACGATGGTGCGCCAAAACATACCAAAAGAACGGCCCAGACCTCAGTTCAGTTGAAAACCTGTTGAAAGACTTGAAAATTGAATCTCAATGTCAGTAATTTGCCATTAAGAATGAGCAAAACGTTTTTTGTTTTGTCTAGATGTTTAGAGCTGGTCCAGGCTCTGAAGTCAAAGAATCCTTAGACACGTCAGTCAATGATCAACATCAATAGTCTGAACAGCCAAAGCAATTCAATAGCTGGAATCAATTTATAGAATAATAAACACACAAAAAAATCCTAGTCAGTGAACAAAGTTTATACATAAACAAATACAAAGTGAACAAGTCAAAGAAAAACAGAGAATTTGTCTGAACCTAGGCTTATTGAAGATGAAGTATAGGAAACATCCAACCATATAGCCATCTGAAAAACAAAATTCATCTCAGAGATTATAGCTGCTTCTTCAGCAGAGCTAAAAAGGAGCAGGGCCATTGAGCAAGTTCAAAAAGCCGGTTCAAAAAGCTTGTATTTGTGAACTGCATTAGTGTAGACGGCCCGGCCAACTTGGACATCAGTAAAGGTGCCATTAGAGCTACAGATTTCTCAACTGCTGCCAGACGATTTTTGAGTTTTCTGGCTAGGTTTTGCAGCGGCCCATTCCCGTCGCCCACAGCAACCATTTGAGCATCATAGAACCAAAACATAAAGGATGAAGTCTCATGTCAAGAAAAAAAAGGCTTTGAAATCTACAACAAGCATCATCAGCAAGCATAAATAGCTGAAAAACCAGAACACGACGCGACTCGTTTGTAAAAATATTTGTCTTATTTACATTGTACATAATATTATCGGAGCTGGTTGTGTGATATATTTTGTTAACTACTCTGAGATAGTGTTACTGTTTATTCCTCATGCAAACTTTATGCTTGGTTTGTTGGATTTGTTGATTATTAGAAATGGCAAGTTTTGAATGGGGTTGGTAACATAGCCAAATTTTAACATTTATGTTTTTACATTTTAGTAAAGGGAAAATAAAAAAAGATCTTAATGATCTTTCTATTCACTCTTTTGTGCATATTTTTTTACTCTCTCATCAAGAAACAGTTTTATATATATATATATATATTATGATTTTTGATATTTGAAAACGATTTGATAATCCTTTCTAAAGATGGCAGGCAGATTGTTTTTTTATTATTTTTTTTGCGAACAGTCATTTCCTTTTACTGTGTTGGTCACGTTTTCTACAAACAATGATTGCTTCCAAAAATGTTGCCATTATTGTAAACACCCACTTTCACAATCCACCATTGTTGGCTTCAAGTTCCTGAAGCGTATTTAGTTTAAGTGTCCTGCTTTTGAACAGGGTTGTTTTGTTTTTTTCTTTCCTTTTTATCATTTAAAAAGAACCAAACGCATATATGCAGAAATAAAATTGCAACTACAATGGCTAATCACAGCCAAATGTGTTCATAATGTACCAGAGGCAACTTAAATTGTTAGTTTGATTACAGCTTGGTCACATGTATGTGTGGGGAACATTACCTCTTATATAAATACAAAAGAACAACTAATTTGTTAAAAAAACAAATTTTTTTTAAGTGAAATCTCAGACACTATATTAGTTTAAATCAACCTCCTCAGTCGACCACATCTGTGGGTGTATTTTGCTTTTGTTCCATTTCTTTATTCTTGAACTTTGCTCTATGATGACGATGGCATTCTGGTATAATTATTAATGAAATTCATATAGCAAACTTAAAGGAGTATTGTCTTATTCTGTCAACCTAAAAACCTACTTTTTAAAATTTAAATCTAAGGACTTGGTTTGAAGCCAATGCTTGACTTTAACATTAAGTCAATATGCATGTAGGAGGCAGCATCATATTATAAAGGCTACTTTACTACAAGAAGTACTAATACACTTAGCAAAATAGATGACATCATGAAAGAAGAAAACTATGTGAAAATATTGAAGCACCATCCCAAGACGTTAACTGAGAAGTTAAAACCTGGGCTTTCCACATAAGCAATAATCCGGATCACACTACTAAATTAGTAACAAAATGGCCTGAGGACAAACAAAGTGGATGGTTTGGAGTGGCCACCACAAAGTCCTGATCAACAAACTTGTACAACGGAGCTGAAAAGGTGTTTGACAAACTTGACTGAGTTACAATCGTTCTGCTGGAGGAATGGGCCAAAATTCTTGCAAACTGTGACGGTATAAGAAGTTTTATGGGAGAACAATGAATAATGCAGTTCTACAAAAATATTAAGATTTGATTTGAAAATGTTGTTGTGTTATCTTTTTATGTTGACATAAAGAGAAACAGGTAAAAAAAAAAACAAAAAGAAAACTTACAAACATCCTAACTGACCTAAAACATAAAAAAAAGTTTTGTCAGATTTCATATCAAATCTGTGACGTAATCAGGGTTTCATATTTTTCCAACTTTCACAAATCACTAATTTCTCCAGGTCATCAAACAGGGATGGAAAGCAGAATCATATACAGCATAGAACTCCACTTGACGAAGAAGTTCACTTGAGGAATCATACTTTTTCAACTCGCCATGTGAAAATCAGAGTGAAAAATACAAATCAGAAGATTTTCTATTTGCCAAGGCTGAAAATGAAGCCCATTTAGAGTTGCGATTGACAAAAAAAGAACTCTGATAGTCAAATTTGTGCTTTTTTTTTTTTTTTTTTTTTTGTAGCTGGGCAGTATTATCGAAATGAAGTAAAATTGCACCCAGTACCAGGAGAGGAAGAAAAAAAAATCTTCAAAAGAAACAAAGCCAAGTGAACACCTAAGATGTAAAAATGTGCTTTGTTCATCACAGGGAGGGGAGAGAGAGAGAAAAGACTCCACTCAGCGAGTCCTGAATGCTGCATTTCATGCCTGCAACAATTATGCTGAAAGGTCAAGTATTACAGCATCTTGTGCTCCGCTTTGCATGCAAAGTATTTCAGTTCACAAATGACCCTCGTTTGCGCTCTTTGCACAATGGCTTGAAGAAGCAGATAAACGCAGGACAATTAAAGATTTTTTTTTCTTCTTTCTTTTCTGCCGGCTAGCTCACAATAACGTTTTGCCGAAAAGGGAGTGATTGCAGTTTGCTGTGTAATTGTCCCATTTGAAATGCACATGAATGCTCGGGCCTGCTGCAATAAAATGTTTCGGAACTTTAACAAAAAAACAAAGCAAAAAAAGGAGGCAGAAAGTGTGAATGTTGTCAAAGAAGGAAGTGAGTCTTTTTTTTTGTATAACGTCCCAAAATAAATAAATAAATAAATAAAAGTGTTAGGAAGTATTTAAAAAGCAGACAAACAGCTTGTTGAAGAGTGCGACCGTTTTTGTTGCTTTTGTTCTCTTTTATTTGTTTCCCCTCCGTGATGAATTTGCTGTTCAGCACCATGGACAGCCCCTGGCTGGACCGTCATGCTTTTCATGAGAAACCAAACCCAACCAAACAATGACACAATTGGGATGCAATCGCAAGTGTCTCGAACATTCATTTTTTAAAAAGTATATTAAATGTAACATCAAAATAGAGAGAGAGAAAAAGTTTCATAAAGGTTGAAAATGTTAAATCTCACACAACCACAGCTTTTTAACCTCTTTCTAAGTCTCAGATGTTTATCCTAGTCACGACTATAAGTTTGGTCTGACATAAATGTTTATTTATTTATTTTTTTAATTGGGCACATTTCGATCCGTAATTAGTGTCATTAATATCATTTTAGAGTATATAGTCCATCGAACATATGTAGGTATTATGCCGATTCTATCTTTTAGATAATAATAATAATAATAATAATAATAATAATAATAATAATAATAATAATAATAATAATAATAATAATAATAATAATTCAGNCACACACACACACACACACACACACACACACACACACACACACACACACACACACACACACACACACACACATGCGTTTTAATATCCGCTCAAAACTTCACATTCAGACTCCACTCCACTCCGGCTCAGAGGGAACCCGCTCGCTAAAGAGGCGAATAAAATTCACCAGCTAGTCACTAACTCAAATATGATTACCTTGAGATTAGAGCCTAATTGCTCGGGGTTCATGGAGGCAGCCCACCATAAAGCCAGGGGGACTCGGGGAGCCGCGCTGCGGGTCTTTCCACAAAGGAGCGCGATGAGAGCGCGCACGCTTCCAACAAGTCATTCTTGACAGCTACAAGCGGCGCACAAAGACATGACAAAGACCACACACCGCGCCAAAGACATGTTAATGGAATCCCAAAGTTCTCACTTCTCTCCGCGAACAAAACGCGCTCTGAAAAATACCTAATAGAAGACAGTTTCTGATGCTGGGCTGGAGAATTTTAGCTCAAAGGTCTTCTGGAAGGGCGTTTTTTTTTTAATATTATCATTTCGCGCGGGAGGCCTCTAACTGAGATCGCTTTAGGAATAAAAGAAGTGACAGAAAGACGTTGCGAACATGCAGTCGTGTGTGTGGAAATGCCAAATTCTTCAGTAATAACTGTGGAGGGAGGAGGGAGTGGGGGGGGGGGGGTGTTTTTGAGAGCAATGCGTAAAAATGCTGCATAAAAAAAACCCCAACAACAAAAGGCCCTCTTGAATATGGTTTAAAACTCAGTGGATGATGTGTTTTACTGGTAATAAATTAATAAATAAATAAATATGAATGAGTTGTCCATTAGGCTGGATAACAGTCTACAGCATCAACGATAGTTAATAGTTACATACAGACAACAGCAGGTTCAATAACTTTAACCTATTACTATTTGTGAACTAATTGTTTGGTAAGGCTCAGAGTGAGGATGGAAAGAGATATAAACATATATACGTTTGTATAAATAATACGTCATAAATCTCTCCAGTGACGGTTCATGACGAACCGCCACAGCAACATAAACTTTCTGCTGAGGACATATTTTGAAAACTTTGGATTAATTAACTAATTAACTTTGGATAAAGTTTTTAGAAACTTTTTGGTTTGGTTCTCTTTTGTCTTTTCAAAAATGAGCAGAGGCGGCTGGAGTTTGTATGGTGCCAGCAGCAGCACAAAATTTAATAATAATAATAATAATAATAATAATAATAATAATAATAATAATAATAATAATAATAATAATAATAATAATAAATAGCAGAAAATAAATTGAGAGACAAGATAATTTCTCTCAATTTTGTGTCTACAATACAACATGTCTCTGACAGCTTGGTAAAAGTCAGAAATATTTTCCAATTGTTTTGGATTTATTGATTAGTTTCAGCTACAGCAAATATCACAATATGACTCACCTACTGACATGAACTTTAATTGCTAACATGATTGATTTTATATAATCCTAAGTAATCCTAAAATTACTTAGGATTAATTAAATCCTAAGTAATCTTACATTGAAAGAGTTAACATGTTTAAAATTATTGTATGTATTTAAATGTGAAACTTTCGGATCAGTTTTCTAGTTAAAATCTAACGTGCTTATTGGGCCCCTCCTGTCCTCGGAGGGGCCCAAACCAGCAGCTTGACTCACTTATGCCTTGTGACGCCTCTGAATGTGAGCGTCCTGATTGTAACCTCGTTGTGACCTCACTGCTCACACCTGCAGAAGAATCCTAGTCAAAGGCCTTGTTTTGACGTGAACATATTAAATTCAATTGAGAACATAAGCCACGATTTCGGTTCATTATCGAGCCCGTGGAATATGGGCCACACCGAAACTGTGCTTAAAATCCAACATAATAATAATAATAATAATAATAATAATAATAATAATAATAATAATAATAATAATAATAATAATAATAATAATAATACGACGTTCTTTAGGAACGAGTTGGTGCTGAATCTCAAACCCATCGCCCGTCCCTTTCCGTTCCCTGATTGATTATCGATGCAGCAGCTGATAGAGGCTCGCGCCCGTCATTCGAGAAGAATTCCGCGTGCTGTTTGGTCAGGGATTTGATCGATAAGCTGCCCTTTGAGCAGCGCTCGGTTTGATGTGGAGCTCAGAGAGACATCGCCTCTGTGACTCAGTGAACACATCCAGAAAAATAATGAAGAAACAAACAAACAAACAAAAAAAAGCATGTAAAGGCTACAAACGCGTTTGTTCTGCGGTGCACGCGCGCGCAACCCAATGATTCATCAAAAAAAAAAGTACGTCACAACACCCCCCCCCAACAAAACATTCAGTTTTCATTATTTTGTTCCGATTTGTTTTGGGAAATAAAATGAAGAAAAAAAAATACGTCGTTAATACTGCGACAAAACCAATAACGATAATAATATTCTACTACTAAATTAAGTATTTTTTTCTTCTTCAACCTAATTACTCACATAATGCAACAACGCGTCGTGCAAACATATTTCACAAAAAAAATTGCTTGGCTGTCTTGTTTTCATAATTTATTAATAGGACTGTTTTTTGTAGTAAGTCAAATATCTATATAAGTTACAAAGAAATAAAAGGTACAAATACCGGGGAAACCACAACAAACCAGCAAGAGCGTCAAAAAAGTTTGTACAACAAAGAGCTAGAATTCAAACCTTTTACAGAAATGTACACGCTAGACCTACGGCTCACATTCAAATCTATTAGAAAGCAGAGGCGCATTGGGTTTCACGGCAGTCCAGTCGTGTGTGTGTGTGTGTGTGTGTGTGTGTGTGTGTGTGTGTGTGTGTGTGTGTGTGTGTGTGTGTGTGTGTGTGTGGGGTCAGTTGTACCCCAACTATCAGTCTACCGCAACGATCTTCTTTTGTCTCTTTATATAATATACATAAATAAATCCCAGGACGTTCACATCCACAGTTCACGGGAAAAGTTTCTTCCGCAAGAGTTTCCTTGTAGAATAAAAAGATGCACCTCGAGTTTTCTTTTTTCTTTTCTTCTTCTTCTTTTATTTATTTCTTGTTTGTTCAAACGCGCGCCTGTGCGCTTGCGACGCGCCTCTCCTTTACACCGCGGAGCGAAATTTGACCCACAGCCGCCGCGTCTCGTCACCACGTCCTGCCGTACAACAGGGCCGAGCACTGTAAGGCCGAGCCGTACTCCGCTCCGGGGGAGTTCAGGTGGGAGAGGCCGGACACCTGGCTCTGCAGGGACGGCGGGCTGGACGAGTGCTGCGCCAGGTCCGGGGAGTGACCCGTGCTGCCCACCTGCTGCTGGCTCTGGTGCTGCCCGAGCCCGGACGCCTGGTTGCCGGACATGATCATGACGTTGCCTCCCTGTTGGTGGTGCGTTTGCGCCGAGGAGGTTGGCGTGTGGCCGCTGCCTTGACACGGCTTGCCGTCTTTTACCAACACCGGTACCGCCACCCTGCGCGGTGACTGTTGCTGCTGCTGTTGCTGCTGCTGCTGCTGCTGGCAGGAGCCGCTGTCCTGCTGCATCTGCTGCTGGGACACCTTGTCCTTGGCCTGCCTCTTCATCTTGTAGCGGTGGTTTTGGAACCAGATCTTCACCTGGGTCGGCGTGAGGTGGATCATGCTCGCCAGGTGCTCCCTCTCCGGCGCCGACAGGTACTTCTGCTGCTTGAAGCGGCGCTCCAGCTCGTAGACCTGCGCCTGGGAGAAAAGGACCCGCCGCTTCCTCCTCGGGGTGCTGGACAGCGAGCCCATGCCTTTGCCCACGTCCGCCAGGGAGCTGAGGCCGCCCATGCTGCCCATGTTCATGCCCGACGAGGAGCCCATGAAGCGAGAGACTGAGAAAAGAGATGTTGTTTTTAAAAAAAAAAAAAAAAAAAACTTGAATTAATAGCTTAATTTGAACGCGTCAAAGAGAAAGAAAAAGAAAAAGAAAAATATTAATGTTCACTTGTAATTGCGTCCTAATTGTATGGATTTTATTCGTAAGTCATACAAATTTCTGCGCCCAAATCTGTAAACTATGTTTTAGTTATTAGTTTTTTTTGTTGTTTTTTTTACAATTTTTTATTTATTTATATTTTTAGCGTTCAGGTTCATTTTAGATAAAAACAGAAACAGATTGAAAACAACACATTTCACCCCCTATTAGCCATCAGGACGCTGAACAATAGTGCGGCCATCCACGGTCCATTTTAATGTTGCACTTTAGTCCTATAGATAAATAAACATCTATTTCTAATAACTGTTTCTATGGTTTCCTTGTCTTATCTTCCCTGCTGACATTATATACGACTGTAGCTTTAGTTTCCTTCCGCCAAACTGCAGCGCGACAACAAATCCGTTCGTGTATTTTTTAAAACCCGAGTCGAAATCTTCTACGTGCTGCAGATACTCCAGCCCAAGTGAGGGGTGAGGAGGGGGGGGGGGAGGTAGCATATATATTACAGATTAATGTAACGAACTTGGGGGAAAAAAAGCAAAAAACAATCTTAACTGTAATATTTAGACTATATCGGATTTGCTACACAGAATAAAACAGAATGGGGAAAAAAAAGTGACGTTTGAGAGCCTGGCTGAGGTCCGGGGGGGTGGAGGGGGGGGGGGGGTGGATGGATGGATACTCACTGGTGGAGAAGCGCGGGTCCGGGTTGGCTCCGTACCAGCCGGTGGCCGCGGCGCTGCCTCTCATCCCGTCCTGGTACGCCGGCAGCTCGCCCATGTTGCCCAGGTTGCCGTTGCAGTAGCCCCCCATGGCGGTGTGCGACAGCTGGGAGACCCCCGCCGCAGTCATGTGGTAAGCCGCCGACACGGTCCCGTTGTGGCCCATGTGGTGCTGCTGCATCGCCGCCTGAGAGACCTGCGGCTGCCGGTAAGAAGCGAGAGGCGCCCCCAAGTTGTTATTCTCCATACTTACTTTCTTATAGCTCTCCTCAAGGGGACTCAAGATATCGGAAACAGAAAAAGGAGTCGTATGCTTAGGGCTCATCGACATTGTTCTGTGGCTTGGAGAGGGAGAAATTAGAAGGCAAGGCAATCTCTCCTTCTCTTCTCTCTCCCCCTTCTCTTCTCTCCTCTTTTTTTTTTTCCTTTTTTTTTTTTTTTTTTGGCCAAAGCCCCTCTGGTTCCTGTTGTCTCAACGTCGATCCTGGTAGATGAACACGTAGAGCGCCTCAAGTCGCGCCTTTAATTGGATTGAGTGGGGAGCTCGGTGCTGGCTTCGGTTTGTTTTAGCCGGGTGCCAGGTTTAAGGCGACCATCAGAGGCGGGGCATCCGCAACAATACAAGAAAAAAAAAAAAAAAAAAAATAAAAAAAAAAAAACCACACCACCCCCCCCGCCGACTACAACAATGAAAACACCCCC
>CAEGAF010149869.1:0-23877 GCA_903067075.1 Micropoecilia bifurca
ATATATATATATATATATATATATATATATATATACACATGTGGTTCATGTCAGACGCTGGTTCAGTTGTAAAGCGGGTTAAGTTAACCTTGTAGGTAAAGCACCTAATTTTAACTAAATGATGTCTGCAGGTTTATCTATTAGCAGGTTTAATTTTGCCTGCACTTGGTTGTTTATTATTTTAAGTGTATTTGACAAGTTCACCAAAATATAAAAAATGTCATGAACAGCTTTTGTCTTGTTTTACTTTTTACTTATACTTTTCATTACACTACTTGAGCACATACCTTTTTACAGTAATTTCCATACTTAAGTACAAGACGGACTTTAACTCAAGTAACATTTCAGTCAGTGACTTGGACTTTTACCAAAGTCATATTTTGGAGAGGAACCTAAACTTTTACTTGACTCTGAGATTTCAGTATTTTATACAACACTGTTCGTCACATGTTCAACCGCATCAACGTCGAATATTACTCACCACAATCAAACCGAGAGCCGCCAAAGCAAAAAGAGCTTGGACTATATCACAGAGGATATCCATTTTCCTCAAAACAACCTTTAACAGAGCACCTGCCCAGGTGGCTAGCTGGAAGGCTAGCTTGTTTCCGTGATATTTGAATTGAAACCTTGCAGCCGGTGCTCCAGTTTTAAACTACCTACATGAAAACGCAAGCTAACAATAAGTCGTTCACAGTGAAAATGATGAACAACCCGTCATACGTCCATTGTTGTGTGGACAGATGAACTCTGCTTCCAATCACAACTGAACACAGCGGCGACACGGAAGTCACTGTTGTTTCTCGACACATCATCAGTTTGAGACAAGAAGGAACCGCGTCGCTCCGCGATAGGCAGCAGTCACAAAACACCGCCATCTACTGGTAAGAGGTGGAAACGACGGATGTTATTTATAATTGATTTATAACAATACAGCTTTACTGCTGAGCGTAATTCTTGGAGAGCGTAATTCTTGTTTAATTTATCTTATTACAATACAATTTGTTTTTTTCCAGAATGAGTGCGCCTTTAACAAGAGATAAATTAAACATTTTGTGAGAGAATTGTGCTCAATTATATCTTCCCCTCCATTCAATTATAGACACAAGTAAACGTGTGCACCCATTTTCTGTTACTAAATACCTTCAATGGAGAGCAGTGGCACGATTAGCCCACTTTTTCAAAAAAAGTGCACTTCCTCCAACCGGCCACCGTAGTACAAACCCACGTGGTAACCAAAACAGCATGGCGACTGGGTTCAAGTAAGATTCTTCAGACTTTTTATTTTTATTTACAAATGCAAGCCTTTTATCTTAGTTTCTTTTTGCGTATGAAAGGATTTTAAAACAGCGGCACATTAAATGTGTTCGTCGTCTGATTCTTAGATAAATATAGAACACGAGGAGCTTTCTGTCCGTTTTTCATCGCATCTCCACTTCATTTCATTAATATAGTTTAATTCATGTACGGTGTAGTGACGTGTTTGTTATGTTGTTTCCATCTTACCTATAGGACTGCGGAACCTCTGGAGTATCACAGAAGCTTTTTGGTTTGTAAAATGTTCAGTTCATGATTGTGGTCGATCTTCTGATTCAATAAACGCTTCAACAAATTTCATGTGAAAATTCAATCTGAAATTGTTTCCGATCCAGAAAGAAAACTGTCGACCTGATGGACGGGAGCTGTCTGAATTCAGAACCACAACACTGAACGTTGGTGAGGCGGGCTGCTGGTTCTGACCCACTTTTACTCATCTCTAATGGAATATTTTGGGAATATATTATATATTTTCTTTTTGTTTCAGGATCCATATCCACAGCAGATGGTTCGGCATTGGTGAAGATAGGAAACACAACGATTATCTGCGGAATCAAAGCGGTACAGACAAAACACTTAACATTCTTTTTCTTAAAAAATTAAGATTTTTATGGTATCATCTGGACTTGATCTGTAACATCAGTCCAGCTCATCTTGGGGAAAGTTTGTCAACAACAGATCAGGACTTCATGGTTTGCCTTTTTTTTATTTGTTTGGAAATTTTGTAAATCTATGATAAAAAAAATAAAGATTTACGAGATTCAACATGACGATGCCTCTGGTGACATCACAACAGATATAGGCCAAATGATATTTCAAATACAGGCATTTATGTTTTCTGCTGTTCTTTTTGGCTCAGCTAAAAGGTCTGAGCTAAAATGAGAACACAACATGACTTTCAGAAAAAAAATGACAACAATGAAACATTTGATGTTTGTTGTGAAGAGGGTGAGGGCCTGGTTAGAGTCTTATGCCTAAAACTATTGGTGTTCATACTGACGTAGAACGAGTCCAACCCTACCGTTTTCCTCCCGCATGTTTAGTGTAAAACTTATGTCTTCAAAATTATTTTAATGACAATAAGAATAAATAATAAACAAAAATTAAAAATTGCCATTTAATCTATAGTCTGAGTTCAGACTGATTCACTTAATTTACAGACTTTGACCATTTAATACGAGTAAAGCAAATAATTTACTCCTTTTATGTGTTGGTAGTATGAACAACAACAAGAAATTCAAACTGTGTCAGTTAAAACACTAAAAATAAGTATTTGCATTGCATGAGTCTCTTTCTCCACTCATTGGAGCCAAACCCTGAATTTGATGCTTATATTTGAACCCACTTGCAACTCAAATCTTTCAAAATCTATATTATGATTTGTCAAATTTTTTATACTCCATAGTGTTTACTAATGCCAGGTGAAAGGCCACTGTCATCAACTAAAACACACAAAGAATGAGGTTTTTACTTCAGCGTGCTCTTAACAACGTATTTTCAGACTGTCTGCAGTGGAAATACATTCTTCACTATGCAGTCGTGTTTTTTATTACCACAGAGTACACCTTTGGTGAAGAAATTGACCACAATTTAAATAAAGTTTAAAAATCAAGTCCGATCTTTTGTTCTAAATTAAATAAAAAACATCTCAACTTGTTTTTGTGCAGGAGCTGGCTAACCCTACAGCAGAGGCCCCTGGTAAAGGTTACATTGGCAAGTATCAGCTACTCCCATGTAGAAAATCCCTTTGTAACACCACTAACAAGGTTTTAAACGGCCCTCACATGTTCCTGTATGTTCTCAGTGCCCAACGTGGATTTGCCTCCACTGTGTTCGTCCCGCTTTCGGCCGGGTCCACCAGGAGAACAGGCCCAGGCTGCCAGCCAGTTTATCGCTGACGTTATTGAAAGGTGTGACCGACATTTCACAACTGTGCGTGTTCACCGCCTAAACATTTGTGTGTGTTTGTGTGTGTGCCGCAGCTCTGAGGTGATCAAAGCAGAGGACCTGTGCGTCGACAGAGGAAAGGTAGCTTGAGAAATATGAGCACACTTGTGATAATTGTTTTATGTGATAAATCATTAATAATGATTTTTTTTGTTGTTGCAGCTTTGTTGGGTGATCTACTGTGACATTATGTGTCTCGACTATGACGGGAACATTCTGGACGCTTGTATTATCGCCCTGCTGGCTGCCCTGAAGAACAGTACGTGATTCTACGTCAACTTCACTGGAAGGAACTAAACTAAAGGAGGAATGATTGAGATGCAGCAATCAGTTGGACAGGGATCGTAATCAGCTGATCTTCCATTGACCAGAACTAGAAACGTTCTATAGTTAGTATCAGCAAGGCACAGCGTAATTCATCCGTCTCTTTAAATAAATAATTTCTTTCATCCATCTGTCACATCATCTATAAAACTAACTTTATACATGCCTGTCAGACAGTGCTGCTAACTTTTTTTTTCAAATGATTTCATTTTTAAATTATTTTAAATTATCTGAGCCTTTGACTAGACCTGTCCTGCTCTCATTACAGCACAGCTCCCAGAAGTCACAGTGAACAAAGAGACGTGTTCACCAGAGGTCAATCTGGAAAAGCGACAAAGGCTTCATATTCACAAACATCCTGCCAGTGCTTCTTTTTGTGTCTTTGATGAGTAAGCTTGTCTAATAAAAATAACTTTTTTGTCCATAATATACATCAAGTGTAATCCCATATGAGAAGAATAACCAATATACATGATGGCCTAAAGAGAAAACACCAGTTTGGTGGCATGTATGTAAAAAAATAAAATTAGTATCATAATCAAATCGATACTAAATAAAATAGGAAATATATTTTGTTAGTCCTAAACTATTCTAACATAGTGAGTTCTCTTGTTTTGAAAAACTATTTTGATACTTTAATAAGAATTGAGTTGTACTTCCCAGGTCCTTGTGCAAAATATACAGTTTTCCCATTCTGCTCTTGAAGAAGTAACACCAGTATGGCAAGCTAACATTGCTTTACCCAGCTAATTCATAGCTCACTAATTAGTGGTGCTACATGTTTCCATTCTACCGTAACAGCAGTTTTAAAATAGCTTTACCCTCACAGGGCGACAAAAACTCTGGCCACTTCTTTCTTTCATATGTTATTTACAGTATTTCAAACTGCAGGAATGCTAGGATAGAAATTTGTGATTTCAAAAATGTTTTTTTTTCTAAATATGTGATCTTTGATTCTGTTAACATCCCGTGTCTATTTTGCACCTCCTGGCTCCCTCTGCTCAGCTCCATCCTGATTGTTGACCCCACAGCTGAGGAGGAGAGTCTGTCAACCGCTCACCTCACTGTGGTCACAGATGAGGGGGGTCGTCTGTGTTCTGTACATAAACCAGGTGAGATGCAGCCTGCTGGGACTCTTTAAAATGTTTAAAACATGCAGGAATGGGAATACTAATAATGCTTAGTTAAAAAATGTCATGAGTGTTTTTTTTTTGTTTTTCAAAAAGGAAGTATAATTGTTGCTCACCTAAAATTTGATATCTGAACTCAATATTTGACTGGTCTAGAATGGGATAAAAAAAATTGAGCTTGGAAAAATATTTGTGTTTTCAGACTTTAGGCCCCATTCCATTCTCTTAACTTTGATGTCCTCCAATCCTTTACTTCCCATTTTCTGTCCTTCCTTTCCTTGTTCCTTTCACCTTTACTGTATCCAACCTTCTTTCTTTACCTCTATTGTTCTACTGCTCTCCATATTTTGTGTCCTTTTGCCCTCTATTACTTCCTTCTTCTCATTCATTCTGTTCTGTTCTATTCTTGCTTTCTTGTTTCCTACTTCCTGTTGTAGTAGGAGATTACATGTTTGGAACCCTGCCTGGTGTAAAAATATTTATCACCTTATAGTGATTCTTTCATATGTTAAAGCAAATGCAAAAGACTAGGAACGTTAGAAAACAGTCTAGAATTTTTACATAAAAATATGCATCTTTTAAAGTTTTATAAATATGAAAGGGCATATAAAAAACCTAATCAACATCTTTTGTGGCTCAGGTGGAACGTCACTGTCAGGAGAGAAGCTGCAGGAGTGCATCAACCGAGCAACAGCCCGACAGAGAGAGATCCACAAACTCATCGACAAGGTTCTAGACAGCATGAAGACGACAAAATAAAAACAGTCTGGACAACGTTTTATATCTAAAAGCTGTATTTCCACTGTCAATATATATTCTTTTTTTAATAACAATAAAACTGATGACAAAGACTGCTTAAAAAATTATTTCTCAGTGTCCAGAAATGCCTTGCGCACGCTCAGCTGATGTCATGTAAAGAATATGCTCATGGCTCCTGGACTTATTAAAAGGTGACACCTTTTTCAAAATATGCTGTACAAAAAGTACACCTTGTCTTGCATGTTGATCTTGAGTCCTGTTTGCCGGAACCGCTAACAGAAGAAACACTTCCAACAGACTGAGAGGTAGACAGCTGCCCCCAGGCAATACTCCCAAGATCAGGTTTGCATTTTCACAAAGTCGTCATGGTTACATGGAGGATTTGGTGTCGATATAAGCTCAGCTTGGATCTGTGCTTAAAGGGCAGTATCTACTGGGGTTTTTTATTTTGGGAAGGGGGAGTTAGGGGGGGTCAACAAAGCAGAGGCAGGAGGATCAGACGGCCCGTGCAAAATCCTCCTGAGAATGTACATTCGGGCTCCTCTCAGTCCTCACAAAACAAAAAAAGTCTTCCTAACAGGACATTGTAACCATGGAGGCCCGTTGCTTACCAGACCCACCTTCTTCTGGACCATCCCACCTAATAAGTAGTCCCTGTTGTAAAAACCTGATCCTCCACAGTGGACGTTTTGGTTTTCCAAAACTTCTGAGAACCAATACATACAAATTTATCAGATAGAAAAAGCATAAACAAGTCTTTTGTCTGCTGTCTTAAAAGTGAGGCAGACAAACAGCACAGTATAGATCATTCATGTCCTTGTGTGTAGGGCTGGGGGTTTTAGTGTGACTTCTGTCTGCTATGACTTTGGGAGGGGCTGTGGCGTGCTCCTCTTCCTCTTACTTCTTGGCTGACTGCCGGTATGTTGCCGTGGCGCTCCCACCTGAGGAACCGCTGCTCCCATAGCCATTTGCTGCTGCTGCATTTGGTGCTGCAAGAATTGCAACTGTTCAATAAAAAAGTAAACAAACAAATCAGAAAAGCCTCACTGTTTTTAAGCTGAATAATCACAAAAAGTGAGAGCTTCTTAATCTACATGTCATCATCTCTGGCACTGGTTAACACTTTAACTGCCCCTGACGCAAAGCGGCTTCGCCTCACTTGAAATCGAATCGTCTCGAATATGCTTTGTGCCACGTTAGCGAGGGTTAGTGAAGCTGACTTAAAGGCCGGTTTGCACAACATACAAGAGGAGTGTGCGGAGAAATACAGAAGAGAGGTTAATGGTTTTCAGAAGGGAGGGAGAGGAAGTGTTGGGGAGTGAGGCAGGATGCAGTCAAGCAGCACCAGTTGTGTCTGGAGACGCACAGTACTGGCTGTGATCCCAGTGAAGACAAACATGCAGCCCAGCAACCGAGAGTGAGGAAAACCCTTCCATTCATGCCTGCAGCCTATCAGCCTATCATCACAGGAACCTTTCAACAGTTTGGCGCCAGCACAGATACTGAAGATCTCACTGCTAAATGCCGTTTTAGACCATGCCTGCCTTCTGGTCTGACACGCTGTTAGTTGCTGCCATTGGAAGAGCCATAAGCTTTGACATATGTGGGTTGTTGGGAGAAACCCAAACATACAGCACAGCAGAAAGATCTTAAAAATATTAAGTTGAAAACGCTTTGGATGAAAATCCCATCTTTAATGATCCCAGCTAAAGCTAAGAGGACACCCCAAAAAAAAATCTAGTGCTTAATGTTCCATGCGTCTTTTGGACTAAACACAATATGCAGCCTGTTCTGTTAACATTTAGGTGTTATCAAATTCTAAATGTACTTAGTGCTTTGAAAAGGTATTCTGTTTCAGGAAAACTTTTGCAATTTTTTTTCCCCCCAACCGAACTTTGATGTAAAGCGCACGATAGTTACAGCAGAATTTCACGACCTGTTTAGTTTTGATAGTGCTGATGCTCTGCAGTTCTATAAAATCCATCTGGATGTTTGCAAATGCATTTTTCATGGATTGTAAAACGATTCCAGGTTATTTTTTCCTTTGCTTAGGTCAGCAAACATTGCATGAACTCGCTCCTCGCTGGAGGATGGAGCAGGGCTGACTTAGTCATTGTTTGGTAAAGTGGGAAGTGTCATTGTTTTCTTCCTCTGACGTTCCAACAAGCAGCGCTTATGTGCACCCCATCGAGTAACTAGCTGTAGTGGTGCAGTATGGGACATGTAGTATATTTCACTAATAAAAATCTGAAAAGTCTGGCAAGTACTTTGTCAAACCACCCTTTGCTGCATTTACAGCCCCATGGTTTATGTCTCTCCTTCCACCAGCTTTGCACATCCAGAAAATTTTATTGTTTGCTCACTTTGTTTTGTGAAACAGATAAAGCTCAGTGAGATCATAAGGGAAGCATCTTTTTAACAGCAAATTTTAAATCTTGCAACAGATTCTCGGTTTGATGAAGGTCTGTACTTTATTTCACTGCAGCTCTGATTTCATGTTCAGACTGTTATTTCAGCTTAGTTTTTTTTAACCACAAATTTACATACATAAATGTATAATCAGGTAAAGCCAATCATACGGACTGAATCAAATTCAGTCTCTTACATTCCAATTTAGTCACAATCGTACAAAAAAAATCTATAAAGAATTGGTGCTGATTACATTGAGTCACTGACTTTGACATTGTCTGGAAGTAAGCTCATCTCTACCCAGGTCTCAAACCTTTTTCATTTTCAAATAGATTTTCCTGCATTTAGTTCCACTTTCCAACCAACTGTGTCTTTACATAGGAAAACATTGTAATTTTTGTCTTATTTGGCCTGAACACCTTCTTTCACATGTGAACTGTATTCCCTACATAGCTTGAGGCAAACATCAAACAGACTTCTTTTGGCTTCTTTCAACAATGTTTTTCTTGCAGCTCTTCCAACACCAGATTTGTGGAGTGGATGGGTCCTGTCAACATAGTGTCTCATGTGAACTCTACATCAGAACAGTGCTGTTGGCTGCTTGTATTTTTAACACTGTCTTTTCCTGGCCTGGCAGTCAGGTGGATCGTCACATCTTGGCAGGAGTTGTTTCATACAGATTTATCTTAAGATTATGGATTGAACAGTTCTTGGTTTTCATAAGGCTTTTGTTTTCTAATGCGTTCCAACTTCTAAGGTCTTTAAAAAAAACAGCTGGATTTCAGCAGACCATTTACAACACAAGTAACTCCTCAAACTGTAGGCTGAACTGAATTTTATTAAGAGGAGTCAGAGGAAAGGAGTCTGGAAATAAATGCATGCCAGACTTTTCAGATTTTTATTTGTGCCAAAATTAGAAAACAACATATCTGTTTGTGATAACGCACTAGTTTGTGTTGGGCTTTTGTGGTTCTAACGTGACAAAATGTCAAGAAATTCTAAGGAATACTTTTTCAATGCACTCTATGCAAAATAATTGAAAAAAAGAAGAAAAAATTGCCTGCTTTAGAATTTGAAACATAAAAAAAAATCATGTGTTCCCTCATTTCCTCAAAGTTTATAGAACAGCACAACAAACGGCTGCCTGGTGAATAAAGCCACAGTTGATTGGCTGCTTGCTCCCGTCTCTGTGTTCGCTTCCTACAAACCTCTCTGAGTGTATATGAATGTTAATGTTGCTGTATTACTTGAATCTGTGGCTGGTGCTGCTGCTGAAGCCTTGGAGAAGGCAGCGGGGGCCCAGACCCGTCCAGCCCACAGCCCAACTGGGACAGCACTAAGGGGAGGGGGAGGAGGAGGATGGGGGAGAACGAGGAACCCCAAGTAGGAAATGGGTGATGATGAGAGGGAGAAGGTCAGAAAGAGACATGGGGGTGAAGTGTGAGGAGAGAATAGGCACAAAGAGGAAAACATTGGTGAGGATGAGGAGGGAGGAGAGTGCAGTTTCAGTTAAAGTACCACACAGACAGATGAAACGAGAGGGCAAAAAGGTGGAACATTGGAGGGAATCCAGTGCCACATTAAAAAATATCATGTGCATGGATTATGGGCAAATAGCATGAATTGGGTGGGGAGTTAAGGCGTGAAGGAACAGAGTGATTTGAGAGAAAGGAGGGCAATACAGAACGGGGGAAAAGGGTGGAGGCAAACAAATAAAATAAAATAACAGGGGGGAATGACAAAAGAGAGAATGTAGCAGAGAAGAGGGGGAAGTTGAGTCTCTCCTGCCAGTTTTACACGTTCCTCTAAGAGAAGAACAATAACTAACTTCAACAAAATGATCATGGTTATTTACATATTATGAACAGTAAATACAATCATAAACACAATAACACATCATGTCTGATTCGTAGTGGTGAGTGTGACGGTCTCATCTGTGTGGAAGCAGGTTAACGTAGTGATTGAGAGCAGAAGATGTGTGTGCTGCTGTGCTGGTGAGTCGGATTGGCTCATACCTGCTGCCTGTGGAGATATGAAGCTTCCGAGATTGATGACAGCCGTCTGCTGGTTTCCTAAACTCTGATCGGATCCTTGGTCGCTCTGAAACGACAGACAGCAGGTAAAATTACATGCAGCTGACAACAGAGACAAACCTGTACAATCACAAACATGTGTGCTTTACAGAAACACGTAGAGGAGATGTGCAGGTAGAAATAATAATACAATGACTCACAAAAGTATTTACACAACTATTTTCCTTCAACATATTTCCTGATATTTTATCTGATCGACAGAATGCAAAGCCTAACTGTGAAGTTGAAGAAAGAGACTTAAAAAATGCCAATATAACGTCCCCAATCTGAAAATGTGAAACATGGTGGTGGAAGCATCATGCTGTGGGGCATGCCATACGTAAGCATGAACAGGTATGCAAAGTGGCAGAGGAGTATGAAATGGAAAGAAAAGGGGAATGTTTTTTTCTTCTTTTAAATTACAATCTGAAAAGTGCGGTGTGTATTTGCATTCCAGGCTCCCACAACAATATCTCGTAGAAGACATTTTTCTTCCAACTACAGCTACAATTTTTGCGTATGTTAAGTCTCATCATGTAAGGCACTTTGAAGCGCATTGTTGCTGAAATGTGTGTTACAAACAGTCTAGAGAAAACCATTTTTGCCCATTATTCATTGAAAAGTAGCCTGAGTTCAGTAAGAATGGATGGAGACTTGAAATAGATTCATGGTTATATTTCTTTGACTGAGTCATTCTGTCACATAAATATCATTCATGCAAACATCCAATTGTTGCTCTGACTGCATGTTTAGGTTGGTTTCTTTTGCAAAACAGCTTCTAAGAAGTTCCTGTCCTCTATTTCTCATGTATTGAGCTTCATCCATCTCCCGTCAGTCCAGATCAACAAAAGCATCTCCACATCATCACGATGCCACCACCATTATGAAATTGGTTTGGAAATCGGCTTTAAATGTTGCTATTGTAGTAGAAGTCACAGGTTCTAGGCAACATATTTTACACATCTTTGATTGGTTAGTCTTTACTGCTGGCAGTGCGTGTTCAAATATCTGTGTCTCACCATCTCCCCCTGCTGTTGAGGACTGGACGTAGCTGACTGACTCTGCTGTGGGGAGAACTGGGACAGCTGCTGCTGCTGCAGAGAGTTAAGGATGTAAGGACCAGGGGGGATCTGGAGATGAATAACATGGACACACCAACACGCACACACAAAAAAATAGGGGAGTAAAACACAAGGAGATGAGGACAAATGGAGGTTGGGAGGACAGAACGGGCAGAGGGAGGGAAATCGTGTACATGTGATGGAAAGGGGAGGAAGAAGGAGATGGGAGAGTTAAAAAGGAGCTCAACTTAGACTGTTCCTACAAAGAAATAGTCAGAACTAAACTGGATTCACAAGAGGGATTCTTCTAGTTTACTGCTATTCCCACTTCAAAGACTAAGCACTTCCAGTCAGACAGTAGCAATAATAGTTTCCAATCGAGTATAAAATGTTACTTTAGTAAGAGGTATGGTACTCTGCTTTGCATATGCAATGAGATGGAAGGGAATAAAAGAAAGCTTAATCTGTGCAACTGGTTCACACATCACATGGCAACGAAGGTAAGGGTGAGGAAAAATCCCTCAACATGCTCCTTACAGTGACTGAGAGAGAGGCGTACCTGTAACAGGTTCAGCGGTCTCAGTCCAGCGCTGTTGTTCAGACCAAAAGGACTCCCTGTAACAAACCAGAACCACATAACAGCATAAAAAACTAATATGCTTTTTACTTTCTGAACAAACTTATTAGATCCTTTTGACATATTTAACTTGATTGTTACATATACGCTACATTACATATAAACATAAGATAAGCCAGGGTTGTCTTACAATGTTATTAATTTTGAGTTTGCATTAACAGTAAAAATGTTATTTACAGTAAGTGCTTTATGTTGCTACGTTTTGGGATGCAATGAACAAAGATTGGACAGAAAGGATCAGAATTTTAATGCATTAACTGATTAATAATAATATTTTTGTAGCATTGCGAGTTCCCATTTATATATAAAAGCAAAGATTTTACTGAATTACTCGCATCAGCTGATATTGATGCATCCCTAAATACAATTATTCTAGAACTATTTTTTAGACAAGTTTTTTATTAAAGAATTGTAGGAAAATCTTTGCTCATGTGCTTGAAGTGTTGTTCAGTTTATTGGCATGAAACTGCTGAAGCAACAAATTATTCAGTCTGACCTCAAGAGTGACATGAGGTACTATGACACCTACTGGTGAAACATTGGTATTACATTTTTTCAAGCAGATATTTAAAAATAAGGCTCATTTTAAATTTATAAAAAAAAATGTGGAAAAGCAGTCTTGTCTGATTTTTGAATGTTTAATATTAGGAACCACTCCTAATATGTGTCTACAATAAGTTAGCGCACCAGTGCCAGTGAGTGCTTACCAGTCTGGGCACCGGACTGCATGGTGGACATCAACCCCGCAGGTGGCAGGATTCCACTCAGATTAAGACCTGGACCCAGCATTGGGTTGGAGCCACTCATTAAAGTCTGGGGACTGCTACAGAGACAATGCCAAATCAATACTAGAACACACAATGACTAGCAAATGACAAGGCATCCAATGCTACTGATTTCTTACCAGACAGAGCTGACCACGTTTATGAAGTTGAGCCCTGGGTTTGCCATAACTTGTGAAGAGGTGGATCCTGTGGTGATCGATGTCCCCATGGTGGGAAGAGGGATGGACATGACAGGTAGAGGCTGGCTAAGAGCCAGCTGCTGTTGGGCGAAAGGTGTGAGCAGGGGAGCTTGTGACTGGCCCTGAACCATGGCAGGATCCGAGGGGCTAGGGGTCACTGAGAGGGGCGTGGAGAGCGCATCGGTAGGGTGAGGGGTTGAGCATGGCGTGTTGGTGGGTGTGGGAGTAGAAGGCTTAGGGGTTCCCGATCCTGAAGAGAAAAAATATGTCCAGAAAGAATATGTGGCTTAGCAAGAAATCTTTTCATGATCATTTAGTGACAAGATATGTATTAAAAAAAATTCCAACATTTCCCAAAGGTCTCAAGCTTGTTCCCATATTTTTCCAAACTTCTTGAGATTTGGTCTCTTGCTGGGGTAATCCATCAGAATTTGTCATAAAAAAATTCACATCTGTTAAACTTGGAAGCTGGGAGACGAGCTGGCGCAGCACGCTCCAGCACAGCTCACCCTGAGCCCAAGAGTTAGTCAGAGTTAGCAGTACTCACTCTGCGTGGAGCCCATCGGAGAGAGGGAGGCAGGTGACAGCAGGCCCACCTGGCCCAGCTCCATGGAGTGCTTCCTGTTCAGAGACTGGCTTTTGGCTGGAGGTGGCGGCGTAGGACACTTTAGTAAACCACTCGTGGTTTGCGAACTATACGGATTACCTGAAAAGAAGATCAGCACTCTTTACATAAATACTCAGAAAGCTTTGTTTAACCCTTTATAAAGCTTAAGTTAGGTACTAACAATCCCAGATGGTGCTTTGATCCTTAGGATTAGAAAACATCTGGTAAACATTTGGTTTTAAGTTGGTGAATTTGGAAGGTTAATCTCTTTCCTACAAATGTAGAGCAAACCCTCACTGACATGTTTGTGTACCTGAGAAAACTAAGACATCATATGCTGTTCATTGGTTTTGTGACAAAGACAAGATTAACTTTCTTTTTCCACTGGTGACAGTTGTACTTGTTAAAATGAAGAGTAACTTGAAAAACAAAAGTAAAATAACTAAAGTTAGTAAGCAATTAACCCTGTTATTTAGTTATTCATCCATCCATCCATTTTCTTACACCCTTTATCCCTTAATGGGGTCAGGAGTTGCTGGTGCCTATCTCCAGCTGGCGTTCCGGGCGAGAGGTTCTGGGCGAGAGGATGGATGGATGGATGGATATTTAGTTATTCAAATGAAAGATGGATGGAGAGAAATAAACAAAGAAAGAATGAGAGAGAGACAGAGTGAGAGAGAGAGAGAGAGAGAGAGAGAAAGACCTTTAACTCATATTTATTCATCACAATTTCACAAAAAAACCAACAAAATCTATGTGGATTTAAAAAAACAAAACACATGGTTTTTTTTAAATCCAGGTTTTAAAAAAACTGCTCACAAAGAAAAATGTTCTAAAAGTACACATTGAGTATGCCATCATCTTCCAGTGAACATAAAACATGTCTAATATCCCAAAGGTCTGTAAAACATACAGACTTATTGCTCCACTGTTGGCCTTGATACAACAAACCCCTTAAAACCTACCACCACATTGCACCACAGTCCAATCCTGTCCAAACATTTCGTTCTTTCTTGTTTTCCAAATTGTTAACTTTACCATTCCGAAAAGGAAATTAAGTAAAACAAGAATCTTACTTTTACTAGCGGTATATTTAAGACCACTAACAAAAACAGCTGTAGAAAAATGTTCACTTGCAGTCTTGCAAACGAGCTTTTTAACATTCAACAAGACAAAAACAAATCTTCCAGTGTCGCTCGATGTCTGCAAAAAGACAATTCCTCCCGAGCAATTTGGTCAAAGTGAGCTCTGTATTGACCATATATAAACTTCCACTGTAGGTCACTAACCCGCTTTTCAACAGGTAGCTTACACCGGATCCTCCGTCTGCCTTTAGGGGTAAGATACGATCCAAAAATCTGAGTCCACCTTGACTCTATGACACCAGCCAGAGAGCGCAGCTTTGACAGAGGTGCTTCTTTCCATAGGAAGTGAGAGCTCCCAACACTGGTATTTTCAGAGAAAGAAGCAATCTACTCTCATCATACAAACAATCAAAAACTGGAGTGACTGAAAGTACTGGAAATATGTACTTCTATTCATTGTCCCATTGGACAACTGGAGCACTGTTTTCATCTAATACTCTAAGTGGTACAGGTAAGGCCTGCCAGACTACTTCCAAAATCCTCTTCAGAATTCTGATAGACTTGATGTAATATTGCACCCTTTTCATTGAAACTCTTGCAAGGTGACCAACTTTCACAAACCCAGCTTGAACAAATGCAGTCCGTATTGTGGATGACGACATCAGTCTTGTGCAACAAAGTCATTACAGAACAGTGGTTCCTCCAAAATCCACATTCCAGATCTAGGATCAGAATCCCAGAAAACTTTTAAGGTTCTCCAAGCATCAATTACCGAGCAACAGAAATGTGCTAACAAGATCAGATTGAGTTCTGATGTTTTTGACATAAAACAATGTTTATCCAGTCCAAGACGTGTAGCTTTCCAGAGAAGCAGCCGAGCCAAAGGTAACCAAAAGTCTCCACACCCACATCCACCAAACAGCTTTTGAGAAATTTTCAGTCTGAAAGGAGCAGTCTCAGATGTAACATCTATAGACACTTTGCAGAATGACGTCATGTGTGGAAGATCCCCGCCCTCCAGCTTTGTGTGGAAGGCAAACAATTGCTTGCCAATGATGGCTATTATTGGTTTTCCTATCACGTTGTCAACATAACACACAAAATTTTAAATCTATGCGTGAAATATACAAGAAAAAGGGATGCAGTACTTTGCTACTAATTGTCAATAAGGTCAGGAAAAATTTTATAAACAAAAAAATAGCGAGGGAAAGGGTCAGTTAAGCTAGCTTGACTTTTTGAGAACCTTAACATGTTGATGTGCTGTGGACCTTGGTGTGTTTTGATTCAGTTAAAGAAAAAAAAAACCACGACCTGCACACCAACTCTGACAGATCATTAGTAGAGAAGAAGATTAAATTAGTTAATCTACTAAGCTACCACTGCTGCGTTCAGACAATAACTTACTAATAATCATAAAATAGTTATCAAGCCTGAAAACATAATACTCCAGCAAAGTGAATGTTCTGTTTTTTGTGTGGAAAATGTTTTTGAGTTTTTTGGTGTGAATCCTGATGCATCGTTGGTGTTGTCAGTCAGTTGCTATGGCAATGGGTCTGCGTGTCACGTAGATGACAAAGAGAGTGAGAAAAAATAAGTGCTTTTGAATTGTTCAACAGTTTTTCTGTCTTATTTTCCCCTTACTGTAATGCACTGCACTAAATTAATAATACTTACATCTAGATGCCCCACATCTTCACACTCAAAATACTTCAAAGCACCCAGGCTTGCCACATTGGAATCCCTACAGTCCAAAATATTCTTCCGAATCTTGTATTCTCCTGAGTTAGCGCTTTGTTAGATACAAAGGGTGGAACTCTGGACAGTGTAATCCAGATGGATGGAAGAGCTAAAACGGAGATTTTAATAAACTCATCATTTATTTCAATTCCACTTTCAGCAAATTGAGTAACTAACTTGGGCTGCTTGACAAAAACAATAAACCCATTAGTCATAAGAGAGGCATATGCAATATTTCCATGTTCCACTCTCTCTCTACGTCTCAATAACAGAGTCAGTGTCTTTAAAACGCCATCCCTGTAGAAAAAACGTGACCAGTAACCATACAGCACTACTGTTGAAACCAAACTGCAAAAACAAATACCAATCCAGACATAAAAACAAACAGAAATTAGTGAAAGAAAATCAATTTCATCTCTTATTCCGCTCACCACACGCCCAACCCCAGCATGCAATGCGAAAGAAAGAAAGAAAGAAAAATAGAAAAAAAGAAACTGAAAACAATAGACAAAGCGGTGGATAATCTATTTCTCCACACAGGTGTGTTTAAAAAGTTATTAGATTACTACCAGATGTATAACAGATGTGTCAATGAAAAGCTGGATAAACAGATGAATGATGGACAGATGGATGAATAATTTATGTATAGGTGATGGAGAAGCAGATAGATGAATGGACAAATAAAACCTAGCAAATGAGACTGAAAAAAACAAAAAATACAAATATTTCTCAATTTTCTGCTTACTTAATCCAGACCTTGAAAATGCATAAAATCAATTTCCAGAATTTTTCAGAGTTGGTAGGAACCATGTGGGACGCACCTGAGGAGCTGCTGCCCGATCCTGAAGGCAGTTTTATGGGTGGGGGTCGATGCTTCACCCCTTTTCCTAACACAGACGTCTGTACAAGAGGAGAAATACCATCACCCTGCAGATGACATCATGGCACATCATAAAGGTCTAACCAAGACATCACATAATCTAAAACCAATTCAGTTGGTCTTAAGGAAGCAGTAGCTACAAACCCTCAGAGAAAGGAAGGTTCTTACCTCATCTTTGCTGGGAGAGGGAGGCCCCTGTCCCACGTTGCCTGAGTTATGGGACATCCTGACCTCACACTTCACATCTTTCTCATAGACTCCTTTGTACTGGGTAAGAAACCTGTGAAACAGATAAAAAATGTACAGAATTATTTAAAAGTGCACTAAAAAAACTGTATTACAGGATTAGGGAACAATCGACAAACTAAAGATGAGACTGACCTTTCTGCATCGATCTTTGACCCTATGAGGAAACTGCAAATCCAATAATGAAAACACATGAATTAAAATCCAATTATGTCAGGAAAAATGTATTTGATGCTGGTATCCTTACGTTGGGTGTATAAGCTTTAAATCTGGACTGTCCTCCTCTGCTTTTGTTTCTTTAGCAGAGTAGATCTTTCCGTAAACCAGCGGGTCCCCCATCGACTGGAAGATGGACACCTTGGTTCTCTGAGATTGGCCACCCACTTCACATTCAAATGTGTAGTCATCTATAACTTCCTGTTTAGACAGACCCCCAATGTCATTTCATCCACAAAAGTACAGACTTTCATCTTTTTTGACATGTTGTCCAATGTGAATCTGATAACTTGTCTTTGCGAAGCCACATTTTAATTATTTACATGTTACCTGATCTTGAAATGTGTTTAATGACTTTGTTGTCTTGTTCTCCTGGCTGATTATAAAAAAAACATGCTAAGCGGTCTCTATATTTTAGGTCTTAACTTCTTAAAAATATCCAATTTTATTCCAGTGACCTTCCAAAATGAGCAAGTAGAACATTTTAATATGGAAATTTCTCAATTGTTTCTTCAATGTGTAAATACAAAATTACAAATATAAAAGCAAGAAAAAAACAACATAAAAAAAGGAAAGAAATAAAATCAAAGTATACAGGAATACATGGACAGATGTCTAGCTGGAACAATGTGTAGCAGATACTTTTTCAGCATCCATGAAGACCTAGTAAACACTTGAGAAATATTCCATACTTTTCCAGACTTTGTAGGAACCTCACATCTACAAAGAAACAATGCAGCCCATAGAAAACAACACTCAGGCTTTTCTAAAGACATTAGCAGAAGCAGGAGTGAAATTTAAAACAGTTCCAACCAGTTCCTGTTTTTATTATTTCCTTTATGCACACTAAATTAAAGATACGGTGTGGTCATGTTGCATAATATAGCTGGTCAAAATAATTAACTTGGTTTTTAATGGGGCCCATAAACATTTTTAACAAGCACTTGCAGCTTTTTCTTCTGACAGCACACATGCAGCATTGCTTTTCATCCTCAGGGAGTGTTAAATGCAAGAGCCAAACTTACTTCAGCAGGCCAGATCACAGTGGTTTGAGTGTCTCCCAACTGCAAAGATTTCTCAACCACGGCATACTTTTCCACCTACAGAAGAACCACAAAAAAGATCAGCACGGCTGGGCACACATTTGAACAAATCATCTTTTAGTTTTAAAGTAGCGTTTTAATGATCCCGTGTTACTCACATCAATCTCCTTCGGTACGGTTAGCTGGCAGTTGTTCTGCTTCCACATGTCGACACACTGTGAATGTTGAATGTTGAGAAGCACAGATGACCATAAACAAAGATGTTAGCTCTGTGTTAGGCTTGGATTAGAATGAAATTCTTTGATATGTGTACCAAGATCCAATATTAAAGTATTCAAATATTACATGTTATATTTAAAAACAGAAAAGCAGCAATTATTTCTGCTGCTCCTAGATGACATGCCTATTATCACAACTATAATAATGTTGGCTATAACATATTTTTAGCGTTGCTTTAATTTTCGCTCACAGATTTGAGTACAAATATAGATTAAACAATCTCTGAATTCAGTGCTAGTAGCACTGCAGTATCTCCAATAAACAGGTGTGGGAATGCTCAAAGGAACAAATAACACAAAGAACCATTAAACTCACACCAACAACAGATGCTGGGAGAAACAAGCATTAAAGCGACTAACAAATTGATTTCTCAGATGCATTCTTTGGTTTCCATGTTTATAAAGAGTGACTCATAACGCAGCTGGATAAGGAACCCAGACACATTTTAAAACTGTGAGAAATAACAGAAGATCAACAACCATGATTAGCCTGTTCGATATGAATCCCTTTTCATGGTCTTCAAATCTAAAGAGCATCCATTTATTTATACATTTTTTATACCCACTTAATCAATTACAGTGTCACAAGGAGACTGGAAGAAGAGATGCACAGAGAAATTAGCTAGTAAACAGATTTTCAGCCTGATTGGTTCCATCAGTGGACCGGGTGGCCGAAATTTCAATAATCCAGTCTTTGTCTTACGTGTAAACCAAGTTACGCTCTATGTGTACAGGAAAAAAGGTCAAAGTTAGCCATGTTTAAACCAGTCTATTTAAAAGAGAAATATATGTTCAACTGCATGCTGGGACTAGGGGTGTGCCGACTGCAGTTTTCTGGTCAATCACTGGTCTTTATAAAGCCTGACCTGCCCAATTTTTGGCCAAATTTTAATCTGAAGAGTTGATTAATATAGCAACAATGGGGTGACTATTGTTAAACGAGCCCATGCGGTTGTGACCTGGTGGATGGATGAGTCAACTGGCCCTTTCTCACAATAGAACAAAAGGGAGCAGTGGCTGATTTTCATATCTTTGCAGAGGTAGATTAGATCAGTGGATAAGAGATCCATTACTCATGACCAATTTCTCTAAATGAAAGAAATCAGGGTCAATTTATTGGCGGCCCCCTATTTGAGACAGTTTTGTGTTTTATTCAGGCTGCAAGAGAGAGAGCAAGATTTTCAGCAGATAACAGTAAGGCTGATTGGAGTACAGCTAACTCAATATATTTTATTCTTTCAACCTTTCCATCTCCATTTGTCATGAAACATATTGGAAATGTCAATGGCCTTTTGGAAATGTAAGGAACAACTGCTATTTATAGTAACAGTAAGTGTTTGGAGAAAAAAAACATGCAACAAAATAAATGGCTTTTGTTTTCCATCAGATGTTAAAGACTTCATAATATCACCCTGATTGGTTTGCCAGAAAATGCCTGTTTAACAGAAACTGCACCCACACATACATGTCATGTGTGCTCATAAAATATAATTTCCAAATTCTAAGCACCTCTGCTTTTCAGCCGCAGAAGAAAACTGATGTATTTGGAGAAACTGATGCATGGGAATAACCATCAACTTACATTTCCAACCTTTGAGATTTTTAAGTCTATGACAGGAGCAGGTTTCCTTTCCTTCCTCTTCTGAAGGTAGTCATAGAGTCGTAGCTGTGGTGGCACGGGCAGATGGGACAGCTCCTGCTGCCTGTTCAGAGCAGCCCGGGAGTGCCTCTTAAAGCACCTACAAAACAGATAAACAAATGTTTGCATTATTCTCCTGTTTTCTTTTCACAATCCCATGACTTCACTTTTAATAACCACTGTTTCAGATTTTCCCCTTGTATGACTAAAACCAAGCTAAGCTTCTGCCAACTCTGTCGAGTGTACTCAGTACCGTTTCATCGAGCGAGTGTTCATTTTCTGTTTGTTGTAGAGCAGACGGTTGGCTGTGCAAGTAACAGAAATGGAAGGGTCCAGGCACAGAGGTTCAGCTGTGGCCAAAATCAACTGACTCTCCAGCTGCAATTTATCATCCTGCAGCAGGGAAGAAACAAGAGAAAAGGCCAACAAATGAGTCGGTTTCAAAAATTATTCGGAAACATGAGAAGTGGTTAGAATTACAACATACATCTACACTGCATATGCTTTATTCAAATAAAAATAGTAGGAAAGTAAGCTTTTAGAACATAGAAACAAATTGAAAGGATTAGAAAGTTCCCCAGCTTTGAAAGAAATCTTGAAGCAATTTCAACCATTTTTCAGAAAGAAGGTAAGCATTTGTATTTACAATAAAATCAAAGCAAGACATATATACTTTGTGACCTTGCCAACTTCTACCAAGTACAGTTGACACTGTAGAGAAAAAATGTAAAAAAAAAAATCATTGCCATCTTGGTAAACATAACAGCTTTCACATTGTAATTCATTTAAAAACTGAAGAAAAAGGAGTAATAATAAGAAATACATCTATGCAAAAGCATAAAACAGCAATGGACACAAAAAGACAAAGAAACAATATCAATGTCAGTAATCATAATGCAATTAGATATTCTAGAACAGTGGCATATTCTCTGATTAAAAGCAGTGTCTTGAAAACTATTTATATAATATGTTTATACATTTATATAAATGCATTAAAGCTGACCAACATTAATGTCAGGTAGAGCATGGGCAGCTTTCAGTACCAGGTGTTTTCTGGTACAGAAAGAAAATGTGTTTTCAGAATTTTACTAACAAAACAAAATCCTACTTCAGGTTTTGTTGCCTGACTATATAACTAAGAATGTAGCTCTAAGGCTGCATTTTAACCCGAGGATACAAGAGACTGAGATGCATGATAGTGATAACAGGAGACCAACATTCATGACTTTCACTTAGCATGTTCATTTACCTGTGTCCACTTGTGGTGGTCACTGGTCATGGCATGTACGTCACAGATTAGAGTCTGAAGGGCAAACAGAGTTGTTTTAGTTTCTGGATAACAGTCAGAAAATGTTCCAGCAATAACTTAACATCATATTATGTCAGTCGGTAAATTACCTGCATGGTTGGCCGCAGAAGAATGTGCCTGCTCTGATAGGTGGGGATCTTTGTATTACCAGCTTGCCTGTAGTCTCTCACCTCGACTATTACACAGCCACAGTGGAAGATGTTCACCTGAGATACAACCCACAAATCAGCAGTCAGCAATCAGCAGTTAAAATTTAAGAGAATACCTAAACTAATTATGTCAGAGATTGAGAAAATACTGTGCATCATTGCTTTTTCCACCTCCTTTATATGGTTTCAATCTGAAACCGTTACTGCAGGATCCACTCTGCTCACACACCTGTGATTTCTCCAACAAATCCACCAGAATGGGAGGCAACTCCTCCGCATCCAGGTACTCCAGAAGCTCTCTTTCTTCATACGGGAGACGGATGGTTTCAGAGTCTAGACAGCAGAACAAAACGATCTGGTTAGAAACACTATGTTACATACATGTAGAGGTAAAAAAAACAAACAAAAATTCTACATAACTAGTTTTACCGGATCCATTTTTGCCCCTGAGCATTAGCGAATAGCCTTCATTCCCAGGGTACAGGTTGACCACCAGACACGATACAGACTCCTGAGACACCAGCTTTTCTAGTAGATTCACATTTCTTCTCAGATTCTGCAGAAAGAGATGGAAAAGACCTACTCAGGAAATGTTTGAACTACTAATACTGTACAACCTAAAGGACAGGATATTGCTTTATTTTACAAAAATAGGTGGATGTTTTCAAGCAACTCTAAACCTGTGGCATATGTGTAATGGGTCTTTTGGAATGAGACGTATATGTGCATTTTAAAAAGCTGCAAAAATGTATATTGCCTGAAATATTTTAATGTGAAGAAAAAATTATATCAGTCTGAATAAAAAACAGCATCAACACACTCATCTTGGCACAAGTAAATAGTGTTTACATGGCTGCACCTGAATAATTTCATGTATTTTTAAAAAGTTAGGTGACACAAACAGCTAACTGATTGCATCAGTTAGGTGTCAGTTAGGTGATGCAATCACCTAAGTGACCATCACCTAGGTGATTGCATCAGTTACAATCAGCTGTAACTGATTACAGGTGATTGTAATCAGTTCACCTGCAATCAGGTGATTGTAACATTATGCTAAAGAAGCATGTTTCCACTCTTTTCATAGATCCTTTTTGCCTGTTTAAGCTAAATGACAGTAGCTGCTAACACCGAGGCGATTGAAACACTGATATTTACTTCCACACATTTAGACAAAACAACTCGGCCTTTTGCCATTTTTCTTTCTATAAAGCCTAATATTTGAAACATCACTGTGAATAGTTTTATTTTAATGCAAATTACTAAGGGCCTTAACTATTATCACAGAATTGTATGCTATTTATTACAATAATGACAAAAATTATTTTAAAATACAGACACCATTAGTGGTTATTATTAGCTGGCCATTCATAAAGTGCTGAATCCAAGCACATTAATGTAAAGCCAAGTGGAAAGGAAACATATACAAGCAACATAAACGGGCATTGCATTGTGAAAACTGAAACTGTCAAGCTCAGCCAATCATGAGGCTCAAATTTTACTTCATGATTTTTAGAAAAATTATTCTGTTCAATATTCAAAATTTCTGAGCTACAGTCCTGTTAATGTTAGAAATTTCATTAGCTGTAAGTAGGGATGTGCCGATCAGGTTTTTTCCTACCGATACCGATACCGATCACCCCTGACGGCCAATAGCCGATTCCGATCCCCGATACCGATCACATAGTTATGATTTATTTATTTTTTTTATCATAAACACTACTGTTACATTATGTGAAAAAGGAACCATGAATTCACCTTAATTTAGACAAAAACGTGCTTTAATAACTTTTTTCCAAGAAGAAAACAAAACAAAACAGGCATTGTGGCAAATTGAACTGCTATCAATAATACTATCTTTAACAGACTGATAACATATGAAGGTTGTGAAGAGGCTAAATAATGCCATTTATTAAATGGCATTATTTAATAATGCCATGTAAAGAGCTAAAATATAACCTTTCAACATTGCCAAAAAAATTCAAGTATAAAATTTAACATTCAAAGGCAAAAACAGGATCCATTGCAATAAACAATCCAGAGTTACTGAATGAAAACTTCCTGTTAGCAT
>CAEGAF010149871.1:0-22909 GCA_903067075.1 Micropoecilia bifurca
TGTGTGTGTGTGTGTGTGTGTGTGTGTGTGTGTGTGTGTGTGTGTGTGTGTGTGTGTGTGTGTGTGTGTGGTAAAGTGGGTGTCGGGGGCTGCTTTGTTTTGTTAGCTGACAGCTCCCCTCCCTGTATTGGGCCTGGCAGATGCAGAGGTGTCACAATGTTGATTAATTGTTTACGGTCACCTGTCTGCGTGGCTGCCTGTCTGCCATGTCGCCGTGCGCTGGGGGGATTCGGGGGCTGCGGGGTCAGAGAGAAGGTACGAGCGGAGGCGGGGGATGGCAGCGGCAACAAAAAGCTAAAATAAATAAATAAATAAAGGTGAGGAAAGGGGAGACGACAGAGGGGAAGTTGCGCTACTGTAAGTGATGCCATGCCATCTACCCTGGCGTCTTCAGCTGTGCCTGTCTGAACAGCGGTGTTGCCGTGTCGAACACGAATCACCGCTAGCCGGGGCCTGGCAGGGCCCTGTCCTCCCGCGCTGTTTCCCGCAGCTTGTTGTGCTCCTCTCTGTAGAGGGATGAGACAGGAGGAGGAAATTCTGGGAAGGAGAGCCAAGAGGGACGAGGAAGTTTTTGGGGAGTTTCTTTCTTTCTTAATTTTTTTTCTCCCCCCCAAAAAAGATTTTTTAGTTTTTTAGCACAACTCCTCCTGCTGAGTAAATTAAAACCCCTGATGTCCGTATGATGTTTATCTAAAAGGAACTGAAGCCTCTCGGATGCTGTGAAGAAATTTGTAATTAGGACTATAAAAGCAGAGCAAAAATCACAAACAGTCATCGCAGGAGTCTAATAAGTTGTAGTAGTGGTGCTACCACTGTGATATTCACATTGGTTACTGGTTCTGTCCATCAACAGCCCATTTTTAATACATCGTTTGCATTTCTAATGCGGAAAAATAATTAATATTTCACCAAATTTTTCACCAAAGAGGTTTGGCTCATTTGAATGTGACTGAGAGTCATTCAGAGAAGATTTTTTCATCTTTGATTTTCCCCTTTTGCTGTTCTGTCTCCATTCTGCGTTTGTAAGATAGAGGATATTAGCGACATGACACGAGGAGGCTTCAGTACCGTGGTTCACTCTGCCCTCATGTAGAGAGAAAGGCGCACTGGACCTTTGCATCATTGAGAACACATATTCAATTCAGTTTGAATGGCTTTTGATTTAGCCCATATTAACCATTACTTACTTATTCATAGGCCACTAGGTTTTCTTCCCCTCCATCCATTCAAATCAATATTGCAGAACTCAGTTGTGAGTGTGGGTTGGGGTTTTCTTCAAAGTGGCAATTCTTCCAACCATCTGCGCCTCTTTCTCTCTTTCTCTCTCTGTGTTTCTCTGTCTGCACGTTCTAAACCCGCCCTTAGTAACAAGCCACGGAGCACCAATCTGTGCCGTGATTCGGCCAAGCCCTGCCTGCCGACTGGGAAGGAACATCATCAAAACTATTCTGTGTTGCCATGGAAATAGAGACCTCAATAAGTTCATCTTTTTTATGTTTTTCTTTTTTTTTTTGAAGCTTGCTTGGCATTTGGTTGGTTAGGTTGGTTGGGTGAATGAGTGGCAGAGCTACAAGCTGTTCCTCCTCTTTCCACTTCTGCGTGCGTGTGTGTGTGTGTGTGTGCGCGCGCATGTGTGTGTTTGCTTGGAAACCTCAAAATATCAGGCATTTTCAACCTTCATTGTCATCCTATGAGAAGTAAAAGGTCAGTTTCTTGTTGAGTTATCAATATATATGCGCATGTTTTCACATAAATGTGTGTGTTCTGAGACATAAATATAGAAACCTGAGGTTCAGTAAAATTCGGAAATTGAAACCAACGAGTGAAGGCTAAGAAGAATGAGCAGAAATAAATTGGGTCAGCAGAAAACATTTAGTAGCAAGTTTTGTAACGTGGGTTATTTTTGTTTTTTTTTATTATTTTTTACGGTGTTTGTATTTGAATGCTGCATGGCAGCAGCACTTGTGTTCAACACGGCTGTTTTATCATATCTGTAAGTCGAAGCTGTTGTAGAGGTGGTAGTACTGGAATTGGCTCTTTGAAGTGTTTGGATCTTCCTTCTTATACTAGGAGAATACCAATGTACGTTAGAGGTGTGTGTGTGTGTGTGTGTGTGTGTGTGTGTGTGTGTGTGTGTGTGTGTGTGTGTGTGTGTGTGTGTGTGTGTGTGAGGTAGATGAAATAAGATGAAAAAAAAAGCACGAGAGAAGCAGAAAGAGTGGTGTTTGTTATAGGCTTGTCACTGCAACATATGATGCAGCTTGATCAGCTGGTTTCAGAGAAATTCTCTTTGATGTTAACGTTATTCATGCGAGGTTGTGCACACCAGCTCTCAGAGGAGGCAGCATGCGCAATGTCTCAGTTACCTCCACTCTTTCAGCCCTGATTCACAGAAAAAAAAAAAAAAGGATCTTTCCTGAAAACAGAATTTGGGGAGGAGAACCTTGTTCGGGGTGGGCTGGAACAGCCTTACTCCGTATAATTGGACAATTAAAATCAGATCCTGGCATCTGTTTTTCTGCCTACTCTTGAGGGGATAATTTTTATAATGTATTCTCACAGTCATCTTGATATGAGTGTGTAAAATAATGCTCCCAACCCCTCAGTACGCGTCAGATTGTCTGTGAGCAAAGCAAACGCCTACAGTCATGGTAAATAGTGCATCCAATTTAAATGCTTAGATTTTATGCATGTTGTATACAACATGCATAAAATTGTTAGTCTACGGTGAAGACTAACAATTTCCTAGGTTTTCTCATGTTTTGTGCTCATGTTTTCTTTGGGTTAGATTTAAATAGTTTTAGATGATGTAGTACAGGACCAGATCATTTGCAAACAGGCAGATTCAAAACCACAAAGTCCTGAACAAATCAAAAGTAAACATCCACAGTTGTGCGCAAAAGCAGTAGCAACACTCTGCAAAATAGCAAATAAGAAATAAGACAAATGAAATTTAAAATATGCAATTAAAGTAAAAAAAAACAAGATCAAGCTCAACTAAAATAATAGAAAAAAGGAAACAAGTTCTTTTAGAGAAGATTTAAGATTCAAGGGGTTTGAGCAGATCTAAAATGAGGCATCCTCTGCTCTGGCCTTGGGTCTTACTGTGAGGACGTACAGAGGCGAATGGTTGGAGGACATGAGCCACCTGGTTAGGGTGTGGCAGCAGGTCCATGAGAGATACAGGTCAGAAATATCCTTTGACTTTAGCGGTAAGGTTCAGCTGATAAAAGCTTGAATTTATGACAAAACACACTTTTTATTCAATTTAAATAGACTGGGAGAAGAGGGCCAAGAAGACTGGAGAGGCAGTTGATGCAGTTTTGCCCAAATATTGGAATAAAGATTTTACTGTCATTTGAATTAAGAACTTAATGGTCATCCAAGATTTACCTCCTTGAAGCAACAGAGTGAAAGGCCTTTAATCTGTTGCCCAAAAGAACAAAACTGAACTTAACCTTTACTAATGGTTGAGCATAATTATTGTTTATTGATTTCAAAGACAGGCAGATTTGACCGTTTTCAGGGTAGCAGTAAAAAAATGAGATCGTTGTTGTTTTTACATTTTTTTTATTTGACCCTAAAATAAGTAAATGTGATTAACATTATTTTATTTAACAACACATTGTTGAATTTGTTATTTCTTATATTTGATTTAAATCCATGTAGAAGGTCGTGAAGTACTAATATTAATGTGGTAAAATCTTAAATCAGACAGTAATTTTTTCAATAACTGTAACCGTGAAGGTGGATTAGGGGTAGCAGATTGATTATGTAGTTTAAAACATTTTGAACCTGAAGACCCAAATGTTTATATAATGAAACTATTGAAATGACCGTATCATACTTTCTTTTAACAATGGCTGCAATGTCATTATTGCAGGAGAGAATCAAAGAGGTTCTCCCAATTTCTTATTTTTGTTCTGCATTTTAATCAGTTTTTCTTTTATTATTTTCTTACAATCTTTAGGTAAACACATTATATTTTGTGGTGGGTGGGGGTTTCAGAATTTAATTTACAGTGTTATTGTTTTCTAATACTGTAAATTAACGGAAAATCACAGCTATCAATGTTACAAAATGATAAAAAAAAATACAACTCAACAGATACATTATAACAAAAAAAAACATGGCTTTAAATCCTCAGGCGTCCAATTTCAAGGTGAAGTGAGGCTGGTTTGCAGCAGCTGTCAGTGTGTGTGTGTGTTTGTGCTTATCTGCTTGTAATCAGGTCTCTGCTTCCATTCCCAAAGCTGACCCTAACAAGATGTGGCTGATAAGGCGGGCCTCTGGAAGCATCTGTATGCTGGGCCTATTGTGCTGGGATGAGAGTGGAAAAGAGAGAGGGGTAGGCGAGAGGAGAGAGGGGGAGAGCAGAGAGGGGGGTGAGTTTGCTCGACTCTCTGAGGGGCTGGCTAACCCCCCCGCTCCTTTTTTCCTGAAATGGAGATGTTATTACATTAGCAGCTAAAAGGGTTTATTCACAGTTAGTGCAGTTTAGGCATGCAAATGGAGGATTTTGGTGCCTGTGTTGCCTGGAGGTATAGGACAGAAAGCACAGGAGATTTGCAAGGATTAGTTCCACAGGTTCCTTTTATTATGGAAAGAACCCTTCGTGAATAAAAGGGGGAGGGAAAAGGTGAGTTGAGGAGAAAGGATAGAAGGGAGCCAGTCAGGGAATTTAGATGGAGGTTTTTTTCCCTCTCTCTCTCTCTCCTCACTACATTCAGCTGTGTTGTAAAGAATCTAAATGATTGTTTGATTCCTTGACTCTCCCGCTGGCCGAGGTTGCAGAGAGTAGCGGTTTACCTCCGACCTTCGCCCCTCTGTGACCGTTGGTAAGCAGTTCGCTGCTCTTTGCCTGCAGATCAAGAGCCAGTCGTATCCCTGCGCAGACGAGTACCACGAAAAGCCTGAATCCCACACAGCAGTAAGTGATGAAGCCTCTTGGCATATTTTACAGTGCACACTGCTCAGTGCACATTAAATGGAGGGTGGCGACCCATTCAGATCACTCATGTAGTGGGTGCATGTCTGAGGGACTGGGGTGCTGCAATCTGATATGCTTGAGTTGTAAAGTTAAAGCCTTCATTATCTCGGCACGAGGCGTAAGGTGTCACCTTCATTGGACCTGACACATGCATTCGTCCCTAACCGTGGGAAACCACACACACACACACACACGCACGCACGCACGCACACACACACGCAGAAGTGCACACCAGTGTAAATACGACTCAAACTGTGGGAGACGGGGTTGAGAGATGAAGCGCTTGAGGAAGAGATGGACAAGAAAGGCTGTGAATTAATGGCCGATGGGTACGCCAAGGTCGGCCCGACTCAGGTTTGCGGCGCTGGCCAAGGTGATGGGTCGTGATGTTTGGGGGGGGGGGAGGAAAGGGACACACAAACACAGAGACAGAAGGCCGGTGGCAAATTACTCCGGTCTGTTGTTCCGCGGGGAGTAGAGAGTGATGGTGAAAATGAAGGATGAGATTGATGGGACAGCATGCACTTCAATCAGACTTGATGTGATGTCATCTGGTGTCCCGTCATCTATTCTTCACCCAGAGTTTTATCCCCCCAACTTCTTTTTTCACTCTCTCTCTCTGTTTGTTTCAACCTTCACAAAGAACAATTAATAATGTAAAAGACTACAAGTTTTGTGAAGCATTCCTCATGTTTAAAAACTACGCCAAGTTTTGGAAACTTTCATCAGACTTTCATTGACGATGTGGGTTTGCATGTTTAGGCACATAAGGTCCTCTGCAAGATCAAACAAATGGGCGACGGCCCAGCAGTTTGATAGCCTTGAGTAAAAACATAATAGTTTCACAGTATTCATAAAATGCATAGCATAATTTGATTGTTTATTTTTGTTAACAGAAAAGGGAAAAACATCTATTATCGTTACTGCTGTTGTTTGTTTCCACTGTCGCCACATGCTCACTGATGTGTACCTGACTTGTTACCATTTAACAGTGAAAACTGATTTTGACTGCACTGGATGATGGCATGGTTTGAATTGGATTGTGTGTAATATATCTGGATAGGAATTAGTTATTTTTGTCCTTATAAATAAACGGAAATTGTTGCTTTTTTGTGATTGGCTCTTTCACTATTTATGTAAGCAAGGAATTGAACTAGTGTTCCTGTAAGTTATGTAATATAAGCCTCTTATTATTTTGATTTTCTTTGTGTGTCATTCTCCTGCCCTCCTCAACCTGCATCATGTTTCTCCAGTCCAATTTTTGCCACAATTATTGTCTTTAATAATCGTGGCAACCTGTCTTCTTTTTCCTCCTGACGAGATATGAGTTATTCATGCTTTGGTAACACTTTATTTGAAGTGGGGTGAATAAGACTGTCATGACACTGTCATAAACAGGACATAACACCTGTCATGAATAGGAATAAGGAATATTTGACTGTTGTCATAAAGTGTCATTCGGTAAATTATGACACTTTTAATACAAAGTTGACATTATTCAAAATGTCTTTTTTATGACAACTTGACATTAACCAAGAAATCAATACTGATATTAATTTGTTATAAAAGTATTACTGGTTGCACTTTAAAAATTAGGTATCTTTATGTTATAAAAGGTAAAGTTTAAACATTATAGTGCATAATGTTTGAAAGCCAAGTTAATGAATGTGGAAAAATAACACAACATATCGTTTTATTTAAGGTTTTGCTGGCTCTAGTGGCCTTTATTTGAAAGTAGTTTGACAGGAAAGAAAGTTATGAGAGAGGAGGAAGACATGCGGCAAATATCACCAGGCTGGGAATCGAACCTGAGACCACCGGCATGAGGACTAAGGCCTCAATACATGGGTTGTGCTTTGCCCCTGCACCGCCACAACACCCCAATACAGAATCTTTAATGGTAATTTAATTTTGAGTAGAATAACAGGCAAGAGAGTTATATCTGCTTAATTAGTTGGGCTATTTGCTCTGAAAATATTATATGCAGGGACTTAGTGTCCTTTTATAGCACAACCAACTAAATAAGTCATCTTCAGCTGTTATAAAAATCCTGTATATATAAAAGAAATTAGATTTTGCAATTTGTCAGTTTGAAATTAACCTCTGGCTCTTTAAGAAAACTCCAACTCTTTGTGACTTCAGGCGGAGCTTTGTGAGGCCAAGCGTTTAGGCAACCCGAATGGCTGCCAGGGATTCAATCATTTCTCAAACATGCATGAAAGAATTAAAACAACACTCCAGGTTTGTTTATGATAAGGGATTATAACATGATAAAAAGCTCAAAAAAGTAAATTTTACTAACACTCAACCCTCCTTTTCCCCCCTTTTAAAGCCTAGAATCAGCGGCTTCACAGACTTGATTTCCAAGAATAATTTTTAAGATACAGTTACCCATAAGATCAGAGTGCTGGATGGTTTTTCACTTTCCTCCCCAAGATGGTTTGGGTATTTTTATGAAAATGTTTTGACATGAAAATGTTATGTATATATATACATATATATAATATATATATTTGTCAAGCTGCTTTGCAGTGCAAAGCAACAGGTGGGGGATAGAGCAGCAATGCATTATCTTGTGCTCTGTGCAGCCAGAAAAATCTCTGGTAGCTTTCTATGGCATCTAATTAAAAGAATTTAAACTGTAGGAACAGTACGCCTTAACTTTTTAAAACCCCGGTCAACCTGATGCCGGCGGTTGGCTCGTGCATGTCCAGAAATGGCCCTTGAGGTGAAGTGGCCTGTTATACGCTCTGTTTTCAGCCCAACACATTGCATAAGAAAGGAGAGTCCGCACCACTGAATGAAAGGCTCTCCCCTCTCCACACCGGCCACCAGCCATCCATCTCTTCTGGCCGAGCGGCTCTTTAATTGTCTGCATTTGGATGCTTTAACACTTGTGCCGTTAACCACCATTAACCACGAGTGTCCTCACACAACTGTGAAGGAGGTACAAAGAGGACAAGCACACAAACAGGCAATGGTTGTGTGAGACTCTTAAACAAGAACGAGTGCAATCAAACAATATCTTTTTAGCGAGCCGCCTGTTAACGACACACTGGGACGCAGTAGGCAAATTTGTCCCGTGGCTCCATTCTGCAAATATCTTCAGCGTTGTGTTGTTAGTGTGGTCAGTAATTTATTATAAAGTTGACAAACTTACAACAGAAAGACAAAAACACATGTCTCTACTGTTGACTGACACATTATTTTTAAAAATGTTTTAAAAGATTGGAAAGCCTATTAAATGAAATTATTAAATACATTTAAAATGTTTGTCTGTGAAAACTAAGAGGTTAAATGTATGCAATCCTAAACCTGTTAATATATCCAGGAAGCATACAAATTTTAGTAACATTCACTTGACAATGAATGTTAATACATTTATATTACATATGTCTATGGAAGCCTTTATCCTGATGTTTTTGGAGTAAAGATAGAGCTGTTGAATACAAATATAAAGAAATATACAATGAAAAGACTGTAGAAAGAAAATACTCTTTATTCTGTCGCTCCTTTTTTTGTTTTATCAAAGTGGAATCTCGCTGTCATCAAAATAATATTCTCAACACATAAAAATAAAAATATTTTTGCACTGAGCGACATTTTTCCTCACCACAGTAAAAACTGTTACATTCATGCCTCCCAGCAGCTGAAACTCAGCTTCATCCCAGGAGTTTTGAGCAATTTATAAAAAACAAAAAACAAAAAAAAAAACGTATTTTGGAATAAATTAGATCAACAGTACTACAACAATTGGAATAAAGCTTATTTACTAATCCAAACACTGGAATGCAAGTTAACTGAATTACCTGCTTTTGATTTAAAAAAAGAAATTGTGAAGAATTCTACTTTTTCAGCCTATTATTTCATTTGTACGCATTTCAATCTTTAACCCATCAGTGTTGCTTGATGGGCTAAAGATGGGAACATGTTTATCTATATTTTGTCCAGGTTTGGGTCTTTATAAATATCTCCTCTTGTTTTTGTTGAACTGTACTAGAAGGATGACAGAAGGTGTCAGTGAACAGAACATTAATAGTCTCTCTGTTGCTATCTTCTTCCTTCACCCATCCCATGGTCCCTTTGAGCATATTTGTAAGTGTGTGCATTGAACAAACCCCCCTCCAAAAAAATAAAGTCCACAGCCCACTGCCTCAGGCCTGGGTCCACTCAGAACAACAGTGGAGCTGCTCCCCCTGCTGCTTGCAGATAGAAACTGCCTCTGGGCCTCACTATCCCCTCTCTGAGTGTTGTGTGTTTGTTTTTGTGCTTGCATGTGCAGTCGGTGAGTGCAAGCGTTACCCGGCGAGACGTTCCCCAGTTTTACACAGTGGGCTCATTCTCCTGCATCCTGCCACAAATATGTATGTGACCTCACCTTCCATTCTCTCACCCCTGTGTACTGTTCAGAAACAACAACTCCAGCATCTGCAACCCATTGTTTGTGGTTGCTGACTTTTATTAAGCCCCTCTTCCTTGTCTGCCCGTCCAGCTGTAAAAGTCTGATGATCTTTTTGTTCTTCTTTTACTTTGCATGAAGGACTTTTATTCACGGCTTTTACAAAATGACTGCTTTGCAGGGGGAAAGAATTAAATAAAAAAGAGGGGTTCAAATGAAAGTCGGTGCATATTAAAAAGCGAAGAAGAAGAAAAAAAAGGAAACAAGCAAATTAGAATCTCAGATGTGAGTGGTGGGAGGACATATTCAAACTGAATTATCAAATGACTTCTCTGCTTTATTTTCTTTCTTCTCCACGTTTCTCATTGCACTATGGATCTAGAGACTTTAAGCACCAATTACCATTTGCATTTTATCAGCCATATGGTCACCTGTCATGTTCACATGACCAAGTGATCAAAGGCTGGGATTTGGTTTAATTGTTCCCCACTGTTAGCTTCAGCCAGTAAGGACTCTCTCGGCCTCTACTTCAGCAGGTGGTGTATGTATATGTGTGAGTGTGTGTGTTTGTGTGGAAGCATGTTGTGAAGGCATTGCTGCACGGTGCAACTCACAGATATTTGGACAGTTATTTCTTTGTATTCATCGTAACAAAACAGATTTACAGGGTTTATTTGAGATATTTAATACTGCCTTCTCAAATGTAAAACCAGCTTAGTCAGCAAATGAACTTAGTAACTAGAAGTTTACTGTCTCAATGCTACATCTTGAACTGATGAGACAATTCGCAAAAATAATAAAATGCTTTATGTTTTACCTGAAATCTGCAAAAAAAAAAAGTTTATAACTGTGGAGAAGAAATGTTTCCATCTGGTGTGTCAGGTGGTCAAAAGGCAAAAAGGCTGAAGAAGACTAAATAAAGAACCTGAAAACCTAGTCTGGTTTTGGCTTCCATGAAGATTTGCTTCCAAGTCTTGTAGAATCAATTTCTGAAGATACTTTCATTTAAGAACCATAAAATACAACAAATAAAGCTTTGATGTATATATTTCAAAGATTTAGTATGTTGAGCTAAGAGTGACAGTAGGGAGAATTTGTTTTGCAAAACCTGTTCAACCAAGAAGCTCAGAATCTAAGTAGTAGAACAGGTGATGTTGACAGGTTTAGGTGAGGAAAAAGCAGAATTTTATGAAAACTGAATGAAGCTTTGCTTTTGTGAACCCATGCAGAATTTGACGGGTCTTTGGTAACATTGTTGCCTTGCAGCAAGAGGGTCCTGGGTTCAAACCCTGGTCTGGGGTCTCGCTGCATGAAGTTTACATGTTCTCCCTGTGCATGTGTGGGTTCTCTCCGGGTATTCTGGCTTTCTCCCATAGTCCAAAGTCATTAGTCCAAAGTCATTATTGGTAGCTTTGATAGACATATGTGTGTGTGCATGGTATTTTGACCTATGTGTCTCTCTGTCAGCCTGGAACAGATAAGTGAGCTGTCCATGGTGTACCCTGCTTCTTGCCCAATGACCACTCTGTCCCCCTGCTTCTATAAGTGGTGTGTAGACGACGGATGGATGGTCTTTCTGGCCAAAAGCAAATGGAAGTTCTTGGCCAAGAGCACAAGAGGCTCTACCTGTTTATTTTTATGGGGAAAATAGTTGGGAAATATTCCAACATTCAAAAAGGGTACACATGGCAGAAGTCAGAGCCATCATGACTGGAAAGAGTTAACAATTTGTTGCTTGAGCGATTGAAATAGCACAAAGATTTCAGAAGTAGCACAAGGAAAATTGTGCTAACTGCAAGAGCTTTTATAGCTGTCGCATGATTACAAATTGAATTTGTATTTTGTCATGAAGAACAGAAATACAGAATTTAAATGTGTCACTGTTCTAAATTTGTCTGCAGTCATGATGCAATGTTTGAGCTGATTCCAGGCGGCCTGCACAGCTCCCGCAAACACAAATCTATTAATGCCTAAAGACTCAATAATCAGGCAGGTTTTACTTGTCTTTGTTCAGGAATTAATCCCCGCTGGGTTGTAATGCGAAATTAAGTCAACTTTATGTGGTTTGGAGGAAAACTGACAGGGAGTTTGGTCCAAAAGTGGGGCTGAGGAGGGTCTGGGTGGAGGTGTTTATGGTTTCCGCAAGAGGGTTTAGCTTGGAAGGGGCTTTGAGAGATTCTCATTGATTGGGTTTTAATTTGGTGGGGAGTATCCCTTCAACCCAAACACCAAGCTCCACCCATCCCCCTCTTCAATTCTTCCCACCAAATCCCCATGCAGCCTACCCCCCCCACATCACCACCCCCTTGTCTCTCACACCCCATCCTGTCCCAGCGACAGAGAGGGAGTTGAGAAGTCGGGGTGGTCCGCGTGGCCGGTCAGCAGAGCCAGCTGATGGGAGTAAACCAAACTCAGCAGGCCTGTTGTTTGTGTTTACTCTGAGTGTTTGTGTGTTTCTGAGTGTCACTCAGCTGAATGGAACAACCTGCATGTTGCTTCACAAGTTTGATAAGCTCTAACGGCCTTTTTCTACAAAAACACCATTAATCACGTTGCGCTATCACAGGTGGATAAAGCAGCACATCGTCCCTCTTCCAAGCGCATTATCTGCCGTGAAATAGCAGGAAATGTCTTTTTACTTTGTCTTGCAAAGTTATTGAGACCTCTTGAATGTTTTCGCGTTTTAAAAATGTGCAAAAGTTCAGTGTATTTCTACGTTGCAAAACAATTTCTTTGTTGTCTTTGGATATATGTCTATGTATACACTGAAAGCTTTTTGTCGTTCTTTGCAAACATGAAGCACAATGTCTAGCATTCAGTAAGTAAATTCCTGCATTGGTTTCTTCTGACAGGAACACTCTCCTCCTATGTGTGACTTTGTCTTGGTCTATTACATAAAATCCCAAAACAATTATAGGAAGTTTTATAAAAATAAAATAAAGTTCATTAGTTATAAATATCTTTCCAAGACACCAATTGCTGTACCTCTTATTTGTCTTTTACAGGGCAAAGGTGGTGAAAGCCCTTAGGGGAAGAGAACTAACCAATTGAAAGCCATTTAAATATCCTGTCTTCCCTCTTTTGTTTGCTTTAGTAATCTAATCTCAGACCTAATCTAGGACATGTTTTCTTTTTCTTTTCTTAATTTGCAATCTCAAAGAGGACAGAGGTAGAAGTCGAGTCTTAATTAGGTTAGTTATCTCTGATGCTCCAAGAAAAAAAAAAGATAAAGTTCTCTCACCAGGACTGTTTCAAATTAACCTAATTGGACTTTTAGCAGAAACTCAGCAAATATTCAGGGTTAAACAAAGAGAAAGACATAAAGGAGGGGAGAGATCCTTGTGAACTGAGAATAAAAGGGTCTTTTCATGGGTCATGTTCAAGGTTCTCCATTCTGGTTTGTCTCAACAAACAGAAGAGAAAGCTGCAGCCTCGCTTCTAGGGGAGCTGACCTGGGCAGCAGCGCAGAGACACCGAGCGGGGCCCCCGGCATCCGACTCAACGGAGCACTGGACAAAGAAGAAAAGACGACTGGGGACATATGCAATCTTCTTTTTGTGTGTTTTTTTAAGCACTTCAATCTGAACTTTAAAAGTTAGATAAAAAAAAATTAATCTTAAGATTCTTAAATCTGTATAATTATATGTTATTTGTAAGCACTTTTAATTATTGCTATTTTCTAAATGTAACCTGTTTTATTTTTCCTGTTCAGCTTGGAGTTGTTACCTTTTTGCTCCAAGAAAGTTTCATGTGGGGGGAAAAAGAGGAGAAAAACATAAAAAAAAAAAAAAAATCACATTTTTTTCTACTTTTTTTTTTTTTTGAAAAGTCACACAAATTATTAATGGCCTGTTTTTGCCTCCTCTGATATTTGAATGCTATCAAATTAACACTTCCTGAAGAAGCAGGGGTTGTATTAAGAATCCCAAGTTCCCCACCAAGCCGAGGTGAGAAAATATTCCAGGGGGCAGTTTGATAATAACCAGGGACAGAGGGTAAAACTATTCCCTCACTCAAGTTTCTCAGGGTGAATTAATTAGGTAAGGGAAGCAGTGAGATATGAACTACTATATATAATTTACACCGCACCTCCTGCAAGACGAACTGCAATTTGAGGTAAGGAAAACCCCAATGAATGATAATGATTTTAATCAAAAAGAAAGTGTTGGTTGACATTAGTCATGTAAATCATATTTCTGCAACATATCCTGTGAAGTTTTAAAGTCAAGTAAAATAGTTCATATTCCTGCGCTGGCTGTGTCAAAAATTAGGATCCATCTTGCGTCGCTGTGATGTATAGTTGAGTTAATTAAGCACATCGATTGGTGCCGAATTGATGCAGCGTGTGGATTTTTAATTAGTGCATGCTTGAGTGTGTTAAAACTCTTGTGGACTATCTGAGTGGAACCAAGTGGAACTGAGCGTGTCAGTACAGAACACGGCTCGGCGTACCCCAAACAAAACCGGCCATTCTCTTTTCAAAACCCTTCAGTTGCTCCCCTCAGATTGTCTCTTTGACTTAAAAATAATCCGCCATTTTAGGCCTGCATTTAGAGGGTGGGGGATAACACCCCCATGCGGTTGCCCAACCTCGAACCTTTCTTAAAGGGGAGCTCATTTAGCTCATTTAGTCCTACAATAGAAACGCACTCTTAAAAGTACGTTTCATGCCCCTTGTCTTAAAACCCACCTCTGCGTTCCCATTTGACGAATTGCTTTCTCTAACATGCAGTATTATGTTGACTTCATCTGCTATAAAGACGTTTTTTAAAAAGAATATTTATTTGACTTTATCTAAGGCCCTCTATCAGGACAGGTGCCGTTTCATCCACATGTGGAAAAGTATCTTGTGTCCACCTGTGTATTTGGGTAACACCGTCAGTCCATTAGTTTGTGTGTTTGACGTCCGTATGCCGTCCACCTGTCATAATAGTCCGTTTGTCCAGCTGCTGCTGAACTGCTTATTTTCCCTCTTAGAGGCCCTCTCGGGTCCAGATGAGACAGCCTGCAGCTAGCTGGGCCCCTCTGTCGCACACATCCATGCAGCTCCACAGGGACGCAGGCTAAAGAACGGGGCTCCTCAATCGTCACGTGTTGACGTCCGAATCGGATTTCGAGATGAGGTCAAAGATCTGGTGGAGTTGATGAAGAGCAAAGTCGTTTTATTATACTTTTTTATAAGTTATAAATAAAAGAAATGAAACCATGCCCCACAATTGTTTGTTGCTGACTTTTGTGCTCTTTAATTTCTCACAACAAAATCGAATGGGCACTCTAATGCTTTAGTATATTTTAAACATTACATTTATTAATTTCTTATTACTTTTCACCATATTATTAGCCTTTATTAACTTACAAAAAAAAAAACAGATGCTATTGTTGCCATGAAACAAAAGTGTTGGGTTTGAATTCTCATATTTACTGATGTACATCTTGCTTTAGCTGAGGATCTTCCAAAAGAGAGATGATTGTTGAGGATAAACATTCTCTTTGCTTTGATATGACTTGTTGATAATTCAGACTAGGTGCTCTTTTTGTGGTTCCAATTATCATTTTGTGGACAAAAATTACAAAAAACTAATATGTATTCATGTCAGCTTTCACCTGTTGGCTCCTCTCACTTCTCCCTACAATGTTTCAAAGTGAATGAACTTTTATACAGATGTTTGTTATCTTCAGAATAGTTGAATAGTCTTTCTGTTATTTTAACTTGCTAACGCTCTACAATTCATTTGGCAGAGTGTTTTGCAGCCAGAGGTTTCCTTACCATTGGACAAAACTCCAAACTAATGAAAGGAAAGGTTTCTTTGCAAAGAAATCTGATGAGTGCTTGTAGTCTTGTCAAACTTGACAACTGAGAGAGTGAACTGAGCTACAACTCGACTAAACCACCAAAGCAAGGTTATAACATATTCAACCTGATATCTATATCACTAGTGGTGTAATTCAATGGCATTTTATCATTTGTAACCATTCTTATCATTTCATATTTTCCTGAAGGATAATTGAGGGCCAACACAGCATTGCACACCAGGCAACAAAAGGATGCACACGGCTGATCTGTTCCACTTTGTTTGGCACCCTTGCAGCTCCCGACACATGCCTCACTTACTGACGCTCACTTCTTCCCTGCAGTCTGTCGCATTGTCTTTCTACAGAGAACACTCATATGATCAGATCACACACCAAGCCCAGGGGCCAGTGTTTGTTATGTATGATAGTTTTTAGCCTCTAGGTTTCTGGCGTTCAGGGTTTTTGGAAGCTGGCGAGTCAGTGAGTGAGGCACAGCACCGGTCAGTGGCGAACCAGTCAGTCAGAGGTTAGAGCTCAGGGACTTGGTTGCACGGTCGAGGCCTGGTCTATTGTGGCTTGTGGCCCACACTGAAAAGTACAATCTCTGTCAGGCTCTGCTTTAGAAAAGCTTCCCATGGAGTATAACTACACCATCATCAAAAACACAGTGTCTCAGGGAACTTCATATTGAAACACACCTGTCCTTTCCACTGAGTTGGGATTATGTCTTTGCATCGGCGCTGATTGATGATGTGTCTGCCAGCATCTGGTGACTGCCAGATATTTGTTTCTTTGTCCTGTTATTTTGCCGTTTTTCTTCCTTTATAAAGGATGGGATATATTGCCACTCCTCATACTGCGGAAAGCTGAGGGCCTGCTTTGAGCGAGAATTAGCTCCCCTGCTGGGTGTATTGATAAGCAGCACTGAACCCTGTGGTCAATCTTTAATTGTATTATTTGGAGACCTCTAGTCAACCTCCCTTTTCCACAATAATGGAGTGGAGGCAAGTGAATGTACTCATGGCCTTTAACACAAAGTTGCGCGTAATCTCCAACCTGGAAATCACATGTTCAAAATTGATGCTACAGGACATTGTCCGATATACAATGGAAGAAGATGCTCTAACCAGAGGAGATTAAAGTTGAACTTTTTGGCCGGTTGTCTTACTAACCATTCTTTTCTTCTTTTGCAGAGAAGAGTGGCGAAATGATTTTACCTTTTGGTTTATAAGATTGGTGGAGACACAACCCAACAGACTTACAGATGTGAATCAAGAGGGTTGAATCCAAAATGCAATTCCCACGTTTTAGATATTTATTTGGACTGATGTTTGCATGCCGCTTTAATTCTAAGGAAAAAACAACTCATAACTGTTGTTTTGCCAAATCTTGCAGCTATCTCATTCAAATGTTCACACATATGCAGACGATCAAAAGCATAAATGCAACTTTAGCATTTTTTTCCTTTTCAGCTGCGTTTTGACCTAAACGGCTGAATATCTGGGAAAAATCTGTGACATCATCGTCCAAAGCAGCTTTTATCTTGCTTGTGGCTTATCGGGCTCACCGTTCCAGACATTCACACAGCTCACACACGCACAATCCTACAGAGGAGACTTCCAGCAGAGTGGATTAAAACAGTCCACACATCCTGACAGACCTCAGTGGGCCCTAGCATCTGTTCAGAGCTCTGATTGGGGACCTTGTTACTCCTGCAAAAGGTGACTCATATGAAGTGTTCCCACACCAGAAACAACACTTTTCTGTTATTTAGAAGAAATGCTATGTTTGGAGTAGCACAAATTAAATATTCATAGCTTCATAGTTGAAAAAAATAAACTTAAACCCATTTTGAACAGTTGGTCTAAAATAATTCACTCTAAAACATGTTGCTGGTGTCCCATTAATGAGGAGGGGGTGATGGAGCATGACAGGAAAAAGAAGAAGAAAAAAAATGCTAAAAAGAAAGAGTTGAACATTTCATGGTTGAGCAGTATTGTAAACCCTCTTTTTTCCTTCACCTCTGACTCTTCCTCTCACACTGAGGTGTTTTTGTCTTGCCATCTCACAAAGTTGCTTTATCCACTCATGATGGCCTCCCCACGCCCTCGCTGGACACTCTGCCTATTGACACACATCCTCAAACGTGAATCCACCTACACAGAAACACAAACAGGGGTCAGAGCGAACAGCATTCATTCAGGTCCGGCCAGCTGCCCCTTCTTTCACCCGATGTCTTAAAAACAGAATGGTCTCTTGGTTGAGGAATCTCAAACCAAAACCTCTGAGGTGTGGCGCGGTACTCGCACAACAATCTGCCTCTCCCACCCCCAAAAAAATGTCTTTGGGCGTTTTGTGGCATTTGCTCACGCCGCACATGCTCAAATTATCAGAGTTTGTGTGGTGGCGCGGAAGAGCTTCTCATTATGGTGACCATTGTGCAGGTTCTTCTTTCCAGAGGCGCCGGCTTGGAAAAGTTACTCACTGGGATATAGAATAGAGCGGCCATTTATTGTACAGTCCCCAACAACTCTTGACGGCACAGTGCACTCATACGTGAACGCGTCCACTCTCACAAGGTACAGATGAGACCAGCCATGTCTCACTTCCTGATCACCCACAGATTCAAGGAAATCAGGATTAATTACATCATCGTTACCTCAGCCTCGGTGTGTATGGTGAGCATGGGCTGCTATGACGCTTTGACTAAAACCACACAAAGAGTAACTAAAGTCTGAAGAGATTATTGTAGCTGGATAAATACCAGTGGGTTTTTTTATATCTATTTTTTAGCTTGTTACATACAAAAACATGAAGAGATCGAACACGAATTGTATTCAATTGCTCGGTTGTGCAGATGCCAATACTCCCAAACACCAACCCTGATGCTTTCAGACCAGGAACTGAAGAGGTGCCGTTTTTGCATGCGCTCACCTTCCACTCTCTGCATCCTGTAAGCTACCTACATGAGCCGATCACTGCATGTGTCTGCTACGTGCGCACAAGTGAGCTAGAGAGCCACGGGGTCAGCGTGGAGTTCAGTGTGTTAGAGGTCTCCGAACCTCGGCTCTTTGATTCCTCTCCCTTGCGGCTTGGAGAATTTCCTCTGCAGTTTCCCAGTGCTGGGCCCACGCTGGGCAAGGCGAACTGTGCCAAGAAAATTTATGTTGATGTCAGCAATGAAAACACCACCATCCCTCCACCGCATCGAACAATATTTTTCAAACAGCGGTTTGTCCGTTCATTCTCCTCCTTCTCCTTTTTCTTTTTTTTGTTCAACCCGAATATTTCCATTCTTTCTGATGTACGTCTCTGAAAACTTAAATCCATGTTGGTGAGGGGGTTTCACACTTCACATGGGTTGTTGTCTCTGCAGGGACTTTGGTAACACGGCTTTCTATTGGTCTCCTCAGGGGCTGGGCCAGTTTGGGGGTGTCTTTAAAGGTGTTATCCACACATATTGGTTTCCCTAGGGCCATGTCTATGGAAATGTACAACAAAATCACAAAAGGATTACAGATAAAGAAGTTTTCTTTACTATGCATATTAGCTTTATTTAATTATTCATAGAATATATTCCTATTGCTGCAAGTTAAATGTTTAAATGTATAAATATTGAGCTTTGAAAACTAGGGTTTTTAGGTCAAGGGTGTTTACTCAATGTTGTCCTCGCTATATAAAGATTAGCTATGTCGTCTTTATATATGGTTTTCCCTTAGATTTTCTTGAATGAATCAGCAAACCCAGAGCTGAGATCTGAAGGGAATATTTTTAATAATTCAAGACCTTATATTATCTATCATCTTGCAGGAGTAACATCAGATTTTCATAGTAACCACTCACTAAACGCCATCTGCTTTCTTATGGAATTATAAATGAGGGCAGACGGTACTGAATGCATTTTAAACTCACATGATTCATGCTATAATGAATGTGAAATCTGTGCTTCATGTGTCTTCTGTTCTTAATCTCATGAGCAAACAGTTTTTTTTTAAGTACAGTATAGTAGAGAGATAATCCTTGGAGATTTTTGAGAGGTATAAACCCCTTAAAATGTATGCAACACATTTTAAAGGGAGGCGTAAATATGGATGAGATAATACTCGCACACATGACAAAATCTAAAGGAATAAGCAAAGAAATCAGGTAGAGAATTGTGGACCTCCACCAGTCTGCTTCATGCACAGGGAGCATTTCTAGAATTAAATGTTGCCATTTTTATATGTTCAAACAATTATACGCAAATGTAAGTATACAAACGGAACATTTAGTCTTTATGTTGTTCAGAAAGGAGACAGGTTGTGTGTCTCAGACACGGACAGGTTTTGTGGTGTGTCAACTTTAAAGCAAAAGCAAAAAGGCCTTGTACAGATGCTAGCTGAAGCCACTGAGAGAATGTCATTTTTCCACAGTGAAGCGTAGACGCATCGGCTGAAACAGCCCTGAGACAGGAAGTACTCATTACTCCAAAAGCAACAAAATGAAGTTTTGTTTTTGAAAGAACATTTGCTGTTGTGGGATGAAATTAAAAGTTCATGGGAAGAAGAAAAATGCTATAAAACAACATTGATATCTAAATAGTATGGAGGTGACTTTGTGATCTATTCTTAGCATCCTGTAATAGTAATTAACAAAATTAGCATGGGTTAGTAAGCTGTCTAGAGTATACTCTGATGTTATTTATGAGAGTAGTTAACCTTCGTGCATACAGACATGTCGTTGTCGTTCTTAGTTTTGGAGTTTCTCACTTGTCATTTTCTGTTTTGTATCAGTTTAGCTGTTTTTTTTCTATTGTTCTTTGTGTTTGTTTTATTCAGTTACTCATTCCACATGATTCCCTTTGTCCATGTTCTCTGGTCTTGTCTCTCAGTTTCTCTCCAGTTAGCCTCCACTTGTCTATCCTTCCACTCATCACCTCTCCTCAGATCACATTGTCCTTTTGGTTCATTCAGTTGTTGCTGGTTCGTGTCACAAGTCTGTTGCCCCAGTTTCTGATCTCTACCCAACTGATTTCTGGGTGCATTTCAAATTCGCAACTAATGTCATCAAGAGCACTGCTTGCTCTTTTTTGAGTGTTGCCTTTGTGTTCCTAAAGACCGGGATGTGCATGTTCTGTGCCACGAGACACTATCTGGCAGGTGCTCCTACCCACGCAGAGACAAATTTGTTGACATGACACACTCCTGAATGCGTTACAAACACCTTCACTCTCTAGTGAATTGTGTGTCACTCTTACAAGAAGAAAGATAAATCTTTTATCTTTGCTGAACTGTCAGCTGTAGCACGATGGAGGGAGGTAAAAGCTGCAGCGCTGTTTTCCCGAATGAAAAGTTGTGCATGTGTGTTTTCCCACTTAATGTACTTATCTCACTGATTTCTGCATGTGATTGAGTTTAAAGATAGATAAAATGGTCTTGAGGTTTTTGAGATTGATCTTCTTGTGAATATCTTGTTCCACATTACAGGAGCAGGAGCAAGGTAAGACTGAGAAAGGAAATCAGGGTAGAGTAATTTGTTCCTACAGCACCTCGTTTGTGCTTTATCACTTGCTCTTATTTGGATTTGGGCCGATGCCTTCGGGCCACCCTGGTCCCTTGATTCCCAAACCCCGTCCCACCGCCCCTCAAATCAGTCCCCCCCCATCCTCTGTGTGCTGGGAGGCAGGTGAAAGGACTTTTTAGCTATTATCTGAGGCAAAATCACTAGATTGTTGCCCCAAGGCCTTTTGTTGTATCTGTATTGTTATTATCACTAGTGGAATGTAGAATTAGGCTGCATGCATTTTTCACACACACAAACACTGACACAAATTGGCTCCAACCTTGTTCTACCACTGACTGAATTTAAGTCTTTCTCTGATGTATTTTGCATTACTTCATGCTTTGAATTCAAAGCTCTGTCTTTGCATGCCTCCTATGCATAATTCATGTTATCTGCAATCCTAAATCTGTAATCTGCACTATTTTTTTCCTTTTAATTTTTACAGTAGAGTAGACTTTCTCCTGATTTTTTATTTTTTTCCCCCCTCCAACTGTTTTATTTTTAAAAATTTTTTACCTTCAGTGGAAGCGTTAATACGTGTTTTTGCAGGGGAGCAGCCTGGGCTGCCGCAGACGTGACCACGTGTGAAGACGCATTTTAAGGAAAGTCTCTGTGACGGTGAAGACGGCAAACGGACATTCCGGTCACGTTTTCCTCACACCTCCTGCATGGCATCTATCCATCATCTCATTGGTTGGCATGCCTCGCTCCTGCCATCATCACCATGGCAATTCAAGTGTCCTCCCAGTAGCCATCACCATGGCAATGGGAGTGTCCCCCCAGCAACTATCCACATGGGCCCAAATGTAAGCCTCTTAACCAGGATCACCATGGTAATGCATTTTAGCTGAAACACCAGGCTGTGGTGCATCTCTGGGGAAAAAGTAACAATCATATGGGTAATATTTTGTGCCACAAGTCATACATGTTTTTTTCCTTCTACTTCCTTCTTTCAACTTTCATTTTTTCAACTTTTTCCATCTCACAGCATCACTGTCACAGGTTGGTGCCACAGTGTCCTAAGTGAGGCTTGGCAGGAGGCTCAAGTGGCACCGACGGAGCCCGAGTCCATCACATCCCGCTCTTAAATACCCAGGGGCCTTTCTGGGGGAACCACACCAACCTTGTCTGCTCAGGACATCATCTAGTGTCAGTGTCGTGACACACAATAGTGACAGCTGACAAATCCACGGGGGGCGGATTTAGGAGGGGTCCCACCGGAGAGAGAAGCATGCCATTGCGCTCGCAAGGACATGTGCATGACACCCTTGTAAACAAACTCTGTCTTTTATTCGCACATTTGAATAGTGGACACAAACGTGCAAAATGTTCTGCGATGCTCCTGCGACATCCTGAATCACACAGACACACACATAGATGCATACACACACACACACACTCAGGTAATCGTGCATATTCATGAGCTTGCATGCAGGGCGTCCCGTTTCGCAAGGCTGACTTTTATTGTTTTTAGTGTGTGCCGGCCTATCCGTGCACATTTATGTGAAGCGCATACGAGCACTCATGAGTGTGTGAAAGTGTGCCTCTGCGTGTGTGTGTGTGCGTTTAGCTAAAGAGCCTGGTGAGCACCAAGAAGCATAGCTTTAAGGTATGATATGTTAATAAAATGTGTCAAGATGTCTGGAACCCCTTTCTCTCTTTATAAACAAACTTACAGCTTGAGCGCTGCTAATTAGCAAGCCCATCTGTTCAGTTTAGCAAAGTTGTTGAGATTTACCAGGGAAACTGTAAAAAGACAAGCTCGCTTCATCACGGCAGATGACAAGTGTTAAAAATCCCAAATTCAGTTCCCCCTGCCTGCAGCATCTTGTTGGATGTTTCATTCAGTTGCCCCTCTATTAATTATTTTTATTTATCCGTTAGCCTAGTGAATGAAAAACGTGCAACCTTTCCTTCTCTTTCTTCTAATTTCACAGTGACCAACGGAGGCTCAAACCGTCCAAGGCTGCAGCGTTGGATGAGATGCAGCATGTGGGAACCACTCCCCAAACAGCATCATCCAAAGCTGCAGCAATTTGCTGGAGAACATTAACCGCTGTGGCAGGGGGCCCAGGTTGTGCATGCAAAGCACTCTGCAGCTAGAGCTGATGTGTGTGTGTGTGTGTGTTTGTGACTGAGAGACTTTACGTTCATGTGTTTGAGTCACGGTAAAGGGAGGAGGGGCG
>CAEGAF010149874.1:0-15061 GCA_903067075.1 Micropoecilia bifurca
GACCTGTCCAGGGAAAACCCCGCCTCTCGCCCGGAACGTCAGCTGGAGATAGGCACCAGCAACCCTCCCGACCCCTCCAAGGGACAAGGGTGCAAAGAAAATGGATGGATGGAACAGTGTATAAATAAGTCCTATATGTCCAAATCTTAATCTTGTTATCACTCTTTCCTCCTTTCTATTTCTTCTTCCATTTCTTCTTTCTCCTACATTCTTCTGAATTTTATATAACCATCTTCCTGTTTTATCTTCATCCCATCTTTTTTCAATTCTTCTTCTTCCCCTTCTTCTCTTCTATTATGGCGGCAAGCAACTTTGAGGTGCATACCGCCACCTACTGTACACGAGTGTGTAGCAGCATTTCTTTACATCTATTAAATTCTATTTATTAATATTGTATTTTTAAGAAAAATAAGTAATGCTTTCCTTAGTCTATAAATATCCATTATGTTTCCTTCATTTCCTTCTTGACCTGTCCTTCCAACCATTCTTTTCAAATTCTCCCTTTCAGATTCATGTGACCTACAGTTCATTAATACATGTTCTACATTTTCTTTCTCACCATAACCTTCACATTTATCAGTATTTTTCTTCCCTATTAAATATAAGTTGTCATTTAAATAAGTGTGACCTAATCTTAATCTGGTCATAATTATTTCTTCCCTTCTGTTTATCTCATTAATATTTGTAATTAATACTGGCTTTTGCACTTTATATAATATTCTCCCTTTCTTATCTTCATTCCACCTTTTTTGCCATTCTTCTATTTCTTTATTTTTAATACATGATTTTCCTTCTAGTTTTCCAAAAGGATTTCTAATCGTTATTGCCATTTCTAATGCCCTTTTTGCTAATTTATCTGCTTTTTCATTACCTTCATTACCTGAGCTGGTACCCAGCAAAACCAAATATCAATGCCACCTCTATATAATCTAAATAAACTATGCAGAGTTTCTAATACTAAATCTTTCCTATTATTTCCTTCTCCCTGAATGTTTTCTAATACTGCTTTAGTTCTTCCTTTGCTTCTTCTTCGTCTTCTTCTTGAGCATTTTCTTCTTTTTTTTGAGGCTTTTAGATGCATTACCGCCACCTTCTGAATTGGAGTAGGGATCATAATCTATTTCTTATCACTGCATTCTTATCTATCTCATTTTGTTTTATTTTATATTTTTATTTTTATGTATATTTTAAATATGGGCCATTAGCTGGTTCCCAGGATGCCAGGAGCCAAACCCTTCAAAGGAAAACTAAGAAGCCGTTCATCCTCCTACCAGAAGGGGCAGTATTTTGGAGGAAGTAAGTAGAAACCAAACGGCCTTATTCCAGCATAACTTCGGTTTCATTCGTTTATTACATGATATTGGAGAGATAAGCGCATTAATTAATCGCTTAATCGTGTTTAGGCGTTTTATTTTAACTTCAAAGGAATACAACTACTTCAAGAAAGTGGAGTCATCCTACGTAAACGGTAATTTAACCGGATAGTATTAAGTAGATGCATAAACAAAACTCACCTCACTCTTACAGCAACCCATTCTAAATTGATTAAACTAAATGCATTTGCTTTCGTCTTAAATCACCAGTCTGTTACTTACAGCTTGTGTTACATTTGTAAAGTGTGAATCTTCAGACTATCGCATTTGACCTCTGAACGGTTAGCTTCATTTTAGCTGAAGTTAGCACCCAGTTCAGCTCAGCCCCGTAGCTGGAGAAACTGATCCTTGTAAGGAATCTGTACCATTTAATTGACAATGGTGGCGAACGGACTTAGTTATTCTACACTTCTTGCATATTTTACCATATTGTTCGAGATATGACAACCGGTTATTCTGTTTACGAGCTGACAGAATTGGTCAACTTCAATCAATTTGATCTTACATTTCAACTAGATTCAGTGTGTAACTCGAGCCCTTTATAAGGATAATTTGTTAGATGAGACTAATGTGGAGCTTGTAGCAACAGACTCACCATCTGGGCAACAAAACGATGAATGCATGGAGAACATTCCCCATAGGACCACTGTTAGTAACTGTAGAGGTTCTGTTATGCTGTGGGCCTTTTTTACTTTGTCTTCTTTTGCTAGTGCATATCCTGTGGAAATTTCCACTCATTTCCACAGGATATGAGTGGAAATTTGTTGTACTTTGCCAAAAGGGCCTCCATTTGGCCTTTCAAAGGAATAAAGGTCTAATATAGATGGAAATGGTTCACGAGACACAAAATAACCTTTTTTTCCCCTTTCTTTTTAGCCTTAAATGTGAAAGGATGTATTCACAAGGATCTGACTACAACTACAGGCGGCAGGATGGTGACAGAAATTCAAGACAGAAGTGGGATGATTATGATGACAGACGGGAAGACAGGCACGACTTCTGCGGTAATACTCCTCGGGCCTCTTATTATAAATACGGCAGCGAAGGACACGGTAGCACAACCAGGTTGAGCAAAAGTCAAGATTACAGCATGTCTCCTAAAACACTCTGCAGTTCAGATTCAGTAAGCAGAGAGTGGAGTAGGAAGAGCCCAGTGAGGAGGCGTTTGTCCCCACCTGGTTGGGATGTGCCTGAAGTGAAAAGGCGAAGGCAAACAGAAAAAGGTGATGTGGATTATAGATATAAACGGGATTCCCCAGAGAAAGCTCACAGGCTGTCGCCAGCAAGTTTTTCACGTAACCAGCAGATAGGATATTCATCGTCACACGGAGATGATGCCAGGTACAGGAAAATGTCGCCATATTCCAGATCCAGGAGTCAACGTGAAGAGTTGCCTCACAAATACAAGTATGAGGATTTCTGTGGCAGAGATTCATCTGATCGTTTCGAAGGAAGTGCTTATCAGAATAGGAGACCTGAGTATTCGCTAGAGAAGACCCTCTCACCAGACGACACTACAAAGGTCAGTTGTGAGTTTTAATGCTTTTGACAGACATAACATTTAAAATTAAGTTTATTTGATGAATAAAAATTTTCAAATATAGATTCAAGCCAAGAGGAGAGAGAGAATACCCAACCCCTCGACATCTGGGTATTATGATGAATATTATGAAAGCAGAACCACGGAGCCTCTAAATGGATCCAGTGGACAGGTACGTTGTCTTCTTAGGTGTTTTTTTTTTCACTTAGCTTTTTGACCACAACCAGAAGACCCGAGTAATCTGGAAGATTGATATGACAGCAGCTGTATAATGTATTTTGGTGCCAAGCCGTTCAGTGATTTCTAAACTAACAACAGTATTTTAAAGTCTATTCTCTGGCCTGCGGGGAGCCAGTTTAGGGACTTTAGGACCGGTTTGATGTGATCTATCTTCCTGGTTTTAGTAAAAATGTGAGCAGCAACGTTCTGGATCAGCTGCAACTGTCTTAATTAATTTTTTAAGAAGACCTGTGAGGACACTGTTGCAGTATTCAATGTGACTAAAGATAAATGCATGGTTGAGTTTATTGAGACGTTTTGTAGAGACGTTAATTATTTAATCCTAGAGATGTTCTATCAGAAGACATAATTTTATTCTGATTGAAGGCTGACTTTGTAATTGTCTTTATGGGATAATTGTCTTTAAATTTATCTGGTATGTCTCTACCAGATACCTAATCAAATCTGTGCTTTCTTGTGAGTTAAATTGGAGTAACACAAGCAGGCTGGAAGGCCAGTTTCTGGTGTTATAATTGTGTTCTTTTTATAGGACTTGTGATTCCTGATATGCAATGTAAAACAGCACTATTTACGTTTTTCTCACTAAAATATAAAGTTCCTATTTTTTTCCTTGCCTGACAACTTTAAACACAGAAACATTTCTGCAGTTCTTATTCATTTCTCTGTGACCAGAAAACGTCAGCAGAATCTCTGCCTCATTCTTGAAACAATGTTTTGAATTCTAAAGTTGTGGCTTCTGTTTCCCATCAGTCTTTTAAAAGTGACGCCCCTCCACAGAGAGCCTCACTCCCTGACGACAAGTCGTCCAAAGGCTTCCAACGCTTTCTTGAAGTGCTCAACAAGGGCGTGAATGTTGACGTTCTCACTCAGATAGTAAGTCAGAGCCCTACACCGCAGTGTGATGGGCCCATTATTCCGAGGTCTTTTGTGAAAGTTGCAGATCAACAGTGGTCTCCCAGTTGCACTGAGAGGCAACAGAAATCATACAAAGGCAACAGCTACTGGAACGAAAGCAAGGGCTCCCTCAGGTCGACATCTCCTCTTCGTCATCATCGGTCCGCTAGTCCAGACAGGAATGACGTGTCTGTTGGCAGCAAATCCCCTTCAGTGGAAAAGACGACTTTGACACCTGAAGATGAGCAAAAGCGCAGGCAAATGCAAGACGTTTTGCAGGCTATCGGCGTGGATTTGGGATTGGAGGAGCTCGGTCAAATGTCCCATCGAATCCAGGAGCGTCTTTATGGTAAGAGGGATAACGAGCGTGGCCGCAGATTAAGTAGAGAAAGAGGCGCTGGACAGACGTTCACCGAGGGACGCAGAAGTAGATCATCGTCAAGCAGCTCTAGTTTTAGCCAACCACGTCAAGGTTTTTATACAAGGAGAGACTCCTTAAGCAATCCAAGGGACGAAGCAGACCTCCAGCAATCTGAACGCAGTCCAGAGTTAAAAAGGAGGATTTTTGAGGATGGTCAGAGCAGTGAGGAGAGTAAAATAAGAACAGTGAAGAGCATCCCTGTACTGAATGTTTCTTCCAAACCTATCCCTGCTGTAAGGCAACCTTCTCCAGCACTGATGTCTCCAATGTCTCTAATTCCTCCAAGACTACCATATACTCCCATCAACCATCCACCACCGTCATACCCAACTGTTCCTCCACCTCCGCTTCCTTTCCTGCCTCCTGCCGGACCAGGAAGCTTCCATCCCTATGTGCCTTCCATGCTCCCTCATCCTCCCTTTCCACCTCCAAATGTCTTTCCTCCGCTGCTCCCTCAGGGGAGACTGTCATTCTCACCGAACCTGGAGCCTTGCAATCCAACAAACATGGATGCTCAACCGGCCATGAAAACAAAGCAAATATCAAGAACGCAAGGAAGGCCCCGCTTCCTGCAGGTTATTAAGTAAGTGTGAAATGTCATCGTTTATATGCTTTTTTTGGAAAACACTGAAATAGACATAGTTTGTAGCTTTTTCTTATTTGTTTTGTAAAATACACAAAACAAATAATGTAACCTGGTTAGAGGTAATTTGTAAAAAAAAAAACAACAAAAAAAACTGTTCAGTCAATGGTCATAAAGTAAATTGATTTTGCTTGAAGTCATAATTCCCACCTAAGAATGACACATTATTGCATTTGATGAAAGAGAATAAATACTGGACATCTATCATAACTGAACCAGCAGTGGAGTTTAGTGCGTAATGATTGACATCTGTTTGGTATCCAAAGTTAAATTCTGAATTCTGCCACAAGTCCAGGTCTGGCTTAGAAAAATGTTCTTTAGCATGCAAATATCTCTCTTTTTTTTCAACTGATTTTGTTAACATAAAGACAGACTATTGAATTGTCTTGTCAGGTTTACCTCATTATTTGTGTGCTTGTAGTTGCCACTTGTTTAATAATATGAAGTGTACAACATTAAAAAGTTATTCAAAGGAAACTTTGAAGCAATTGTTCTTTTATTACTGTTTTTTTAAGTGAAAGTATGTGTTCTTTTAATAACAATATGGTCTTGAAATTGTTAGTCCATATTGCTATTTTTACCATTGTCAAGATTTAAAACATTCTGCAGTTTCCACATACATTTCTTATTCAAATGTGGTTGAAAGCGGAAGAAGTGACTGGCAACAAGCAAATGCTGTCTTGTCTAATCACATATAAAAGCTAAATTGCTAAAGAAGTTGATATTGGTTCTAGTAGAAAGGTGTCAGTCTGATTAGTGTATAGCAGTTTGTTGCATATGGAAATGTATGACACCAGAACATTTAGGGTGCCAACACTGATCCTGGATCATGGCTACAGAAATAATGGAAGCAAGAGCAATAGAAATACGCTGTATCATAATCGTAACTTTTTTTTTTTTTACATCACGTGGATAACCAGGTGGCGGTTCTCTGCTAACCTCTGGGATAAAAGATGCACCATAGCTCTGTGATACTTTGGGGCTGTTCTTTTGACATATGCAACTTACCTTAGCATTGTGGCAATCTGTGTACACTTGACGTTGATAGATTGCCTTGATTTCTTTCAGCAGCTTAATTATCCCAAATGGCAAATTTAGTTCAGGATTGCAACAAGTTTAAGTTGTCCTATCCTATCCGGTTTTTCTATCTTGTTTTATAATTTGCAGGATTTAAAGGATATGCTGATAACATCTTTGTGCTTATCCACTACTCTATCATGTCAATGTTGTGCCTAGTCGGTGTGTACATTTGGTACAATATTAACAATAACAGGAAGCATTTTTTATTCACTTTTCAAGTACACTTTTTTTCATTTTTTTGTACAATATGTTTTGTGAAAAATGCATCTTACGTTACTGTTATTGGTATAGCTCTGGCTATTTAACTTTTTTGGGACTCGCCAGCTTTTAAAATTAGCTTAATGCAACCTCAGATAACCCATAATGTATTATGCATAGATCTATGATTATTATTCAGATGCTTATTCCAGATGTAAAAGCAGTTTCTGGGTAAAAAACAAAAAAAGTTCCTCGCTCACTTGAAAATCTTGTTAAATCACCTCTAGTTCTGATTTCTTGAAGGAAATGTCTCCTGTATTGTATTTTATTGTAATTTCATTCTGATTGACATTTTGTCAATCAGAATGAAATGACAAATTGTAATGTCATGAATCAGTCATTCTCAGGTAAATCTGTGTATGTTTACTGTGTAATATTACAATCAGAGTTGAGGTAAACTTTGTCTTGCTTTCATTTAAAAACATTTTTAAGTTATGACAGGTTTATGGGTTGTTTAACAGATTTTGTATTTGTGTAATTTTAACGACTGGAAAGGTTTACTTAACTTTTTCCTGATACTAAAATGACAAAAGTATTAGGTTAAGAGTTCGGACAACAAATATTTTTTTCTGTAGGTATCTCCTCAACGTGTTTTTGCAGTGGTGGTCCTCCACCACGCAGGTGGCGCTGTTGAACAATTATCATTTTTAACGCCTTAAAGATACTGTCCTTTTGCTCTCAAGAACAGTTTATGGCAGATTTCTTTTTGACCAAACGTTTATCTACCAAAGAAGGTTAATTTCGTCTACGAATTGTCTCAGCAAGCTATTTTGGAGCTCACTTTATTTATGTTTTTGATAAAAACAGTTATTCGGTTGTGTCGCAGATGACGGTTTTCCAACAGAAGGTAAACCTGTTAGCTTCTATGCTATCCTCTCTGTAAACACTTTTTAATCACTTCCGATTTTCCGTTGCCTGTATTTGAACTAGAATCTAATGATGTCATACTTTTATATCTGCTTAGGTCAAACACAGTTCCACCAAGCTAGGCTTTTAAACGCTAATTCTCGAGTGTTTTGGTGTCACTAGCTAAAGTGAATTGTTCTGTTTTGAGCGTTTACCTGTGGGGTCGCGATTTCAGGACCCTGTTTAACGTGTGCATGTATGTTTTATGTCCATAGAGCCTCTTTAAACTGTGAAAGGCAGCACCATGGATCCACGTAGCAATGCATGGAGTTTTCCTACTCAAAGGCTGGAGCCAGATCAACAGAGGCTTGTCAACATCAACAGGATAGAGAGAGTCCCAAGGATTACCGATCACTGGCAAACACGCCCTATGTACACTGCTGTCCAGCCTCACAGCGGTGGTGTAGCCTGGAAGGAACCAAGATCCCCATCCCAGAACTCCCCAGACCCAGACGGAAACCCATTCAACTCAGAGGATGAGGAAGATCCTGAGTTGGCGAGAAAGAAGCGAGAGCTTCAGGAGTTACATGAGCAGATTATGCATAAGAAAACCAACATCGCCATCAAAGCAATTGAGATGATTGTGAAGAATCCAGATTCTCCTGATGACCAGGAGTTTGATACTTACAATCCTGAATCGCTTCGAGACAGGGTGACAGAGATATTGCAGCAACGCTCATTCAGCTTCTTCTCCAAGGTAATGTCCATAAAGTTTTATGTGCAGATCTGAGATGACTTGGATAAAAGTTACATACATAATTCATACTCATTTTGGTATTATTGTGCTAACCCTTACCCCTCTTTCCAGGTTTTAAGTAATATATAAGCTATTATTGTAATGATTTTTAAAGAAAAAATTAGACAGGCAACTTTTAGTTTATAGTTGACATCATTCTCTAGTCCTAACCCAATCAAAATTGAAGTACGAGTTTAAATACATACATGTTTTACTGAATCTTAGAATAAATTGCTTTCAAAAACTTAGACTGTGTGTAACTTTAAAAGGCTATGTTTTCACGATTGATTAGAGTTGGTAGTTCTGCTGGAATCCCAAAAAGTTTTTTTTTTATTTCTATATAGGCCATATTGTTAAGATGCCACTTGCTAAGAAGTATTTATAAAAATATCAGAAGGTGGATGTATGTATATCTTTTGATCTGGTTTGGATGAGAGAATATCTGTAATGAGTTCAAGCAGTGGTTATTACATCTTCTAATTGTATCTTTTGATCGCCAGGTTAAGTTATGTAAACTAAAAGCAAAAGCTGCCGTTTCGAGAAAAAATGAAGTGAAGCAGCAGCACCATCCACTGAAGCTCAGAGTCAAGGCATTAAAGGCACGCAGACTCAGGGACCCCGGCGTTTTACCGCCCAACAGAGAGAAGGTTTGTATTAAACGTTTTATAAATACAACAGAAAGAAATCCCATCCAGATTACAAAACATGCATTTAAAATGATCTAAAACCTTCTAGAAATGTAGAATATGTATAGATGAGGATAATAGATTTGAAATTAGAATATAACTGTTATCCTGAACAATAAAATTAGTCATCTTGCATTTGTTTCTTTTATGATTCACTATTTGGGTAAATTATGCACGACCTGACAAAACGTTTATAGTGTATACACAGTTGCATGTGTCAGATTTAGCTTTTTTAGCCGTTTCAAAAACAAACTGACAGACCAAAAAGGATTTAATTTTTTTTCTTCTTAGAATTTTTCACATCTGCTTTTATTATCCAGCTGTGCTACCATAATATGACTTTATATGTGTAGTTCCCAACCTCTCACAGAAACCTGTTCTGGAAGGATTGTTTTAAAGAAGCTAATAAAATTGCTGTTGGTGTTTCTCCCACTGTGAATGTGTTTGTATTATTGATGCATGCCTGATGTTTGACAGATCCTTGATGTTCCTCCACCTCTCACCTCCCGGGCTGTTGCTTCGCCAGCCAAAGAGGAAAGCAACGCTGCTAAGGGCTTCGAACGCTTCCTCAATGTGCTCAACAGAGGAGCCGATTTCAATCTGAAAAACATGGTATATCTGCCTTACGCACATAGATGTTAAAATGTAACATCGACATCACATCAACAAAAAAAAGAAAGAAAGAAAGTCAATATTACAAGGGCTATTACATGCGTTGGGTAAACAAAATAAAAATATGCATCTGAATAAAAATGTTAATAACCCCAATTGAGGACAGTGACGCGTAAATGTTGTAAAATATGTAAAGCAAATTCCCAGTCTAGAGCTTAACCAGGACTCTAGTTTTACTCTAAAGCTTGAAAACCCATAAATGCTGCAACAACAGCAAAGCATGGTGATGGTAGCCTCATGCTGTGGGGATGTTTCAATGTTATTGGTAGTACTGGTATTAACGTTGAATTCATATAACTGTGTTTAAAGTGGAAAATGATTCCCAAAACAGATGGAATGAATGAAGCACATGAAATGTAAATTTCCTGGCCGCCCAACAACCTCAACTCAACTGATTTGTTATCTTGACTACTAGGGAAGTGCCAATCAGGTCTTTTTTTCTGCCGATACCGATACCGATCACCCCCTGAGGTCGATCGCCGATACCAATCACATAGTTATTATTTATTTATTTTTTATCATAAACACTGCCATTACATTATATGGAAAAAGGAACCATGAATTCACCTTAATTTAGACAAAAACTTGTTTTTAATAACTTTTTCCAAGAAGAAAACTAAACAAAACAAGCATTGTGCAAATTCAATAATACTATCTTTAACAGACTGATAACATATGAAGGCTCTGAAGAGGCAAAATTAATGCAAAGAGCCTAAATAAAAACCTCTCAACATTGCCAAAAAGTTCAAGTATAAAACTTAACATTCAAAGGGAAATACAGGATGTATTACAATAAACAATCCAGAGTTACTGAATGAAAACTTCTTGTTAACATGGCGGCTAGCTGGTTACTGCTAGTTCTGATTGGCTGTTTCTGACTGAGCGGAGTAAGAGGGAGGAGATTGATTTTTTTTTTTATTTAGAGATTATCTGTCTCATGTTAGGACAGAAAAAGTTTTGATACGTATGTAAAATGTATATTTTTTAGTTAGATGCTGCAGCTTTAAACAGGTTCGGTGTCAGAGTCACTACCTGGTGGAGAAGAAGCGGCTCCGTGTCAAATATTACTAAATATTAAATATTACTACCTGTAGCGGAGCAGCGGCTCAACAGCAGAACCAGCGTCTTACATTGCAGCTCAAAGACTTAAATAATTTTACAGTTTATTTGTTTAGCTTTCTGACATTCATGCTAATCCAGGTGAGTGTTTGTAGCTGTGCGCTGCTTTACCTGCTGTCTGATCCTCCATATGTCTTTTTTACTGCATTGAGCCCCGATGTAGCCAAACTCCGTCATTGTTTTTATGTCATATTAGCTTCGTTGTGTTGATGCATTTTGACCTGCTTCTATTNAGTGAAGGAAAGACGAGACCAGCTGGACAGACAGGCTGAGAAATGAGATGCAGGTGATCGGTATCGGTAACAGAGCCAATGATCGCCGATCCCGATCATCACCGATTTCAAGAAAATCGGCTGATTATGATCGGTTACCGATCGATTGGCACACCTTTATTGACTACTCTTAAAAAATATGTTTGAGCCGAAAAGTCGAACATAATTTCTTGTTTTCTCGATATTGATGAGTGTGTGATGTTACTCAGCTTTCAGATGACCCTCTGCCTCCTCCTGACCACACCATTACTTCACCTGCAAAGCAGCAGCAGCAGGAGGAGGAGAGCACCACCAACAAGGGATACGAGCACTTACTCACTGCTCTCAAGACAGTAGCAGCAGCAGTCCCTAGCATGAAAAAAACGGTACATCGTGTTGGTTTTCACTTACAGAGCTGTGAAAAAAGTTTTCCCCCTAAAGATTTCTTCTATTGTTGCTTTTTCATTCCACTGGATTGTTTATGTGTTTAATCGGTTTATCTTCATCTAGTGTTAAAATATGTTTGATCTGAAACAAGTTAAGCATTACAAAGATGCAAAAACTGAAGAAATCTATCATGGCTATGTTTAACAGCACCATATGACAATATTATTAAAAGGACAAGAATTGTTCATACAGAATAATGTTGTTTTTCATCAAGTTTTTTTTGCTACACAAGATAAACGTATTTGAACACGATTCCAGATTACGTTAAAATACTGTCACACTGGGAGAGTTGGAGAATCTCAAATCTCTGAAAAGACGGAGACAAAAACTTAAAGAACTGTCTATCCTGCTAAACGGTAGCTTACTTATTGCCTGATTAGCTTCTGTTTAATTAATTTTTATGAATGTGGGATGATTCACAGGGTCCTGACGTCCCTCTGCTGCCTCCTGGCCGCAGCATCACTTCCACTGAAAGGCAGGAGAGCAGCACAAGCAAGGGATATGAGCGCTTGCTCAGTGTTCTCAACAAAGGAGCTGCTCCCAACTTGAACACAACGGTAGAGTTTTTCTTCTATATGGAAACTGGCATTTGTAGAGTGTTTAATTGTGTAATTTTTTAATATTATTATTATTGTTATAACTTGGATCTAATGAAAACCAAAAATTTAGGTACTAGAGGCTTGGTGGATATGTTTAATCTTGGGTTGTAATTGTATGTGGGCAAATAGCTTGTGTCATAAATGTATTAAAATGTATACATTTGATGTATGTTTCTAGAAGCAGTGGGGCCTGATAGTTGTCACTTACTTGGACTCTGCTCTGAATTCCCTCTCTGTACTGATCAGAGCTGTTAAAATGAACCAACATGGTTAGCTCAGGATAATATGGTGTGTCCAACTTTAATTTAAGTTTTTATCAAATATTTCAGGTTTCGCAAGGAAATTAGTTTGTGGAAGATCTGATTGTCAATTATGTCATTATCACTATAGCAGCAGAAAATATAGTAATAAAACTTTTAAGTCCACATCCCACACTCATACTCTGTATATTATTCCCAGATCAAATAAATTTAATCTATTGTGTGTCTTAAATGTTTTTCAGATCCCTGACGTTTCGCTAACTCCTCCCAGCCACAGCGACCCTCATAGAACAAAGGAGTGCAGTACCAACAAGAGTCCCGAGGGCAAGAGCAGAGCCAGTCGAAGTTCTGAGCATACGGGGCAACATTCTGAGAGTAAGAGCAGCGCAAGCAGAAATTCTGAGAGCAAGAGCAAAGCCGACAGACATTCAGACCACGAAAAAAGTGAAAACAAACATTCTGATCTCGAGAAAAGTGTCGACAAGCGTTCTGACCGCAAGACAAGTCCACAAAGAGGCAATGAGGGCAAAACTGGTGACAGCAGAGCTTCTGAGCACAAGAAAAGCGTTGACAGAGGCTCTGACGTCGAGAGTACCATCAGCCGACGATCTGAAGTCAAGAGAAGAAGTTCTGATTGTAAAGACGGAGATGACAGAGGTTCTGAGGACGCGGACAACCTTAACAGACCTTCTGAACACAAGAGCAGTGTCCACAGAGTTTGTGAGCACGAGAGTAGTGCGAACCAAGGTTCTGGGATTGAAAAGATTCTCGACAGAAGTTCTGAAACCAAGAGGAGCATCAGCAAGAGCAACGTCGATAGAATCCTCGAAGGCAAGAGCAGCATGAAACCAAATTTTGAGTCCAATAGCGGTGGAAACAGAAGTTCTGGACACACGAACAGTGGCGACAGAGCTTCTGAGCCAGAGAGCGGTGTCGGTAAAACTCTTAAAAGTGAGAACAAGAAGAACAGAGGTCTCAAGAGCAGTTGTAACAAGGGTTTTGAGCGCTTTGTGAGTCTGCTCAACAGTGGAGTGGACATCACCAAGCTCAGTAAGATGATCAAAGATGAGGTAGATGATCTTCCAAAAACCTCTCCCTCTTTTTTGAAAAAGGCCCCCAAGAGTGAAAACCAGAAGTCCGACACTAGACTCACGCTGCCAGGCTGCAGTGGGATCAGTAGCGTGACATCAAAAACTGACGATAAAGAGACGTCCTCGCCTGAAGACGTTGACGTAAAGAAAGTTAAAAAAAGGAGCAGTTTGTACTCCGGTAGTCAACCAGAGCCTGCTTTTGAAGTGAAAAAGAAGAAGGAAGAGGAAAAGGAAACCTTGGGAATAGATGAGAAGCAGAAACAAGTGCAGAGCATTCTTAAAACGTTGGGTTTGAATCTGGACGTGGAGGAATTGACCAAACTAACAGATCGCACTCAAGAGAGGCTTTATGGAAGGAAGAATGAAGGTAGGGAGACGAGCGAAAGCAGGATGGAACAAGACAGTCAGCATATGCTCTCCCATAAAAAACACAGTAGGTCCCGCTCCTCCTCCTCTTTGTCATCCTCTTCCTACTCTTCTTCTTCCTCCTCAGCTTCCTCTAGATATGCCTCTAGAAGTCGTAGTCGGAGCCCTCAAGGCCGCCGGCGTCTGCGCTCTCACAGCAGAGACACACATAGACGTTCTCGTGACAGAGGCAGAGATGGAGGGAAGCGGCACAGCTGGACTGAGGCCAGTAAAGACACCCAGAGGCCCAGCTACAGAAACCAGCAACATCCTTTCCCTTCTCCTTACGGTGCTCCTTCCACATATACCGATTACAGTTTGTACCAATATGCTCAGTATATGAACTACTACAATGCCTACAATAGTGCTATGAACTCCAATTGGGTATTTGATCCAAATCAGAGTCATGCGCCGCCGTCCCATTCACAGTGGCACTCGGTATTGGGAGATATGAGGCTTCCCAACCAATCTGGACGGATCTCAGTTAATGACTTCATGCTGTTCATGAATCCAGACTTGTCTAGGAGTGAAGGTCAGAGCAACGAACCCTCTGGTACTCGTTGCCTCACCGTCGTCAATACTACACCATCTTCTGCAAGCAGCGTGACAGAAAATCAATGGATAATGAATCAGGAGCGGAATCTGTTGGAGTTGAAAAGAAAGAATCATAAAAAAAAGAAGAGAAAACAATCTGCAAGTTCAATTCAACATTTACCACCAAAGAGAACTGTAGCAAAGTCGATTGAGAAAAAACCTACAGAGACATTGACTGCAGAGAAAAAAGTCTCAGAAACGGTTCCTATGGAGAAAAAACCCACAGAGACGGTTGCTATGAAAGAAAAGGCTGCAGAGACGGTTGTTATGGAGAAAAACGTTGCAGAAACCGTTGCTATAGATAACAGAGTTGCAGGGAAGAAAACCATCAACTCTAAGGCCTTAAACTCCACACCGTCACAGGGTAAGACTCTTGATAAGATAGCCAAGATAACAGAAGAGAAGAAACGTCTCCTTACAGAGGAGAAAATAAAGGCTAACCTGAGGGAAAAGGTAAATTGACTTTTTTTTTTTACCTATTTCGATCGCACTGACAAGTTTCCATTATTCTTCTTCAGAAGTACATTCCGAACTATCCATCAGATAATTATACCTTAGATCAGTGGTTTCCAACCCTAGTCTTGCATGTTTAAGATGTCTGTCTGGTCCAGCACACCTGATTTACCTTCTCCGCTTGCTGTCATGATCTACAGCAGCGTTTTAATGACTCATTCGATTAAATCATGAGTGGCACTGTGTACACTGCAGATGTGTGAGTGTGTATGTGTATATATATATATATACATATATATATATATATATATATATATATATGTATATATATATATATAATATTTCTGCAAAATCTTTTTCTAGCTTCTGGAGTTTAACCGGACAGCGATGCTG